>JAIUJO010003763.1:77500-82500 GCA_023846275.1 Vanilla planifolia | reverse complement strand
AAGTAGTAGAAGAAGAAGAAGAAGAGGAAGAAGCAAATGTTGTAAAAGAAGAAGACGAAGAAGAAGATGAAGAAGAAGAAGAAGGTGAAGAAGAGGAAGAAGAAGATGAAGTAAAAAGTAGAGGAAGAGAAAGAAGAAGAGTTGAAGAAGTAGTGGAAGAAAAAGAAGAAGAAGAAGAAGAAGATGATAATGATGAAGAAGAACAAGGAGAAGAAGAAGTAGAAAAAGAAGTAGAAGAAGAAGAAGAGGAAGAAGATGAAAGAGAAGAAGAAAAAAAAGAAGAAGGAGAAGAATAAAAGGAAGGAGAAGCAGAAGAAGGAAAAGAAGCAGAAGAAGAGGGAGAAGAAGAAGAACAACAAGAACAAAAAGAAGAAAAGAAGTAGAAGTGTAAGAAGAAGAAGAAGAAGAAGAAGAGTAACAAGAAAAAGATAAAAAGGGAGAAAAGGTAGAGGAAGAAGAAGAACAACAAGATGTAGAAGAAGATGATGAAGAAGAAGAAGAATAAGAAGAAGAAGAAGATGAAGACAAAGACGAAGAAGATGAAGAAGAAAATGAAGAAGACAAAGAAGAAGAGGAAGAAGAAAAAGGAGTAGAAGAAGAAGGAGAAGAAGAAGAAGAAAAATAAGAAGAAGAAGAGGTAGAAGAAGAAGAAGATGAAGCTGAAGAAGAAGGATGAGAATAAGAAGAAGAAGAGGAAGTAGAAAAAGAAGTAGAAGAAGAAAAGAAGAAGAAGAAGCAGAGGAAGAAGAAGAAAAAGAAGAAGAAGAAAAAGAAGAAGAAGAAGCAAAAGAATAAGAAGATGAAGAAGTGGAAGATGAAGAAGAAGAAGAAGAAGAATTGGAGGAACAAGAAGAAGAACAAGAAAGAGAACATGAAATAAAAAAGTAGAAGAAGAAGGAGAAGAAGGAGAAGAACAAGAACAAGAAGAAGTCGAAGAGGAAGAAGAAGAAGTAGAAGAAGAAGAAGTGGAAGAACATGAAGAAGGAGAACAATAAGGAGAAGAAGAAGAAGAAGATGAAGAAAAAGAAGAAGTAGAAGAAGAAGAAGGAGAAAAAGAGGGAGAAGAAGAAGAAGATGATGAAGAAGAAAATATAGAAAAGAAGAAGAAGTAGATGAAGAGGAAGAAGAGGAAGAAGAAGAGGAAGAAGAAGAAATGACAGAGGAAGAAGAAGAAGAAGAAGAAGAAGAGTAATAAGGCGAAGAAGATGAAAAAGAAGAAGAAGAGGAAGAAGAAGAAGAAGAAGAAGATGACAAAGAAGGAGAAGAAGAAGAAAGTGAAGAGAAAGGAGTGGAAGTGGAAGAAGAAGAAGAAGAGAAAGAATAAGAGGAGGAAGAAGAAAAAGTAGAAGAAAACAACGAAGAAGAAGAACAAGAAGAAGAAGAAGAAAAAGAAAAAGAAGAAGAAGAAGAAGAAGAATAAGAAAAAAAACAATAAGAAAAAGAGGAGAAAGGAGAAGTGGAAGAAGGAAAAAAGGAAGAAGAACAAGTGGAAGAAGAAGAAGAAGAAGAAATAGAAGAAGAAAGAATAAAGGAAGAAGAAGAAGAAGAACAAGAAGATGAAGAAGAACAAGTGGAAGAAGAAGAAGATGGATAAGAAGAACAAAAAAAGATGAATAAGAAGACAAAGAAGAAAAAGAGGAAGAAGAAGAAGAAAAATAGGATGAAGATGAAGAAGAAGAAGAAGAAGAAGAAGTAGTAGAGGATGATGAAGAAGAAGTAGTAGAAAAAGATGAAGAAGAAAAAGAAGTAGTAGAAAAAGATGAAGAAGAAGAAGAAGAAGAAGAAAGAAGAAGTAGAAGAAGAAGCAGAAGAAGAAGAAGAAGCAGAGAAGAAGAAACTGAAGAAGAAGAAGAAGAAGAAGAAGAAGAAGAACACGAAGAAGAAGTAGATGAAGCAAGAGAAGTTGAAGAAGCAGAAGAAAAAGAAGAAGCTTAAGATGATGAAGAAGAAGAGAGGAAGAAGAAGAAGAAGAAGAAGAAGAAGATGAAGAAGAAGAAGAGGAAGAAGAAGAACTACAAGAAGATGAAGAGGGAGAAGAAGAAGAGGAAGAAGAAGAAGAAGAAGAAGAAGAAGATAAAGATGAAGAAGAAGTGGAAGAGGTAGAAGAAGAAGAAAAAGAAGAACAAGAAGAAGAAGTAGAAGAGGAGAAAGAGAAGAAGAAGAAGAAGAAGAAGAAGAAGAGGAAGATAAAGATGAAGAAGAAGAAGAGGAAGAAGAAGATGATGAAGAAGAGGAAGATGGAGAAGAAGAGGAAGTGGGAGAAGAAGATGAAGAGGAAGAAGAGGAAGAAGAAGATGAAGAAGAAGAAATAAAACAAGAACAAGAGGCATAAGAAGTAAAAAAAGAAGAATGCAAAGAAGAAGAAAAGAAGAAGTAGAAGCTGAAGAAAAAGAGGGAGAAGAAAATGAAGAAGAAGAAGAAGAAGAAGAAGAAGGCAAAGCTGTTGAAGAACGAGGAGAAGAAGCAAGAGAAGAAGAATAGGGAGAAGAAGATCGTAAGGAAGAAAAAGAAGAAGAAAAAGAAGTATGAGATGAAGAAGAAGAAGAAGAAGAAGAAGAAGAAGCTTAAGAAGAAGAAGAAGAAGGAGAAGAAGAAGTTGAAGAAGAAGAAGATGATGAAAAAAATTAGAAAAAAAGAAGAAGAAGAAGAAGGGGAGGAAGAAGTAGAAGAACAAAGGGAAGAAGAAGAAGAGAAAGAAGAACAGGAAGTAAAGGAAGAAGCAAAAGAAGAAGAAGTTGAAGATGATGTAGAAGAAGAAGAAGAAGAAGAAGAAGAAGAAGAAGAATAAGAGGAAGAAGGAGAAGATGAAGGAGGAGAAGAAGAAAAAAGAGAAGAAGAAGGAGAAGAAGTGTAAGAAGAAGTAGAAGCAGAAGAAGAAGAAAAAAAAGAACAGGAAGATGAAGAAGAACATATGGAAGAAGAAGAAGAAGAAGAAGAAGAAGATGGAGAAGAAGAACAATAAAAAAGATGAAGAAGAAGACCGAGAAGATGAAGAGGAAGAAGAAGAACAATGATAAGAAGAAGAAGAAGAGGAAGAAGAAAAAGAGGAAAATGAAGAAGAAGAAGAAAAAGAAGCAGATAAAGAAGAAGAAGAAGAAGATGATTTAAAAAGTAGGCAAAAAAATAGAAGAAAAAGAAGAAGAAGTGGAAGAAGTGGAAGAAGTGGTAGAACAGAAAAAAGAAGAAGAAGAAGAGGAAGATGACGAAGACGAAGAAGAAGAAGGTGCAGAAGAAGAAGAAGAAGAAAAAGAAGTAGAAGAAGAACAAGATAAAGAAGAAGAAGAAGAAGATGGAGAAGAAGAAGAATAAGAAAGAGAAGAAGAAAAAAAGAAGAACAATACGAAGAAAAAGAGGCAAACGAAGAAGAAGAAGAAGAAGAAGAAGAAGAAGAGGAAGAAGAAGAAGAAGAAGAAGGAGGAGAAGAAAAGGAAGAAGAAGAAGAAGTAGATGAAGAAGAAGAAGAAGATGGAGAAGAACATGGAGAAGAAGAAGAAGAAGAATAAGAACAAGAGGAAAAAGAAGAAGAAGAAGCGGAGGACAAAGAAGAGGCAGAGGAAGAAGAAGAAGAAGAAGAAGATGGAGATGAAAAAGGAGAAGAAGGAGAAAGAGAAGATAAAGAAGGAATACAAGAAGAAGAAGAAGAAGAGAAGAAGAAGAAAAAGATGAAGAAGAAAAAATAGAAGAAGAAGCAGAAAACGAAGAAGAAGATGAAGAAGACGAAGAAGAAGAAGAAGAAGAAAAAGAAGAAAAAGAAGATGATGATGAAGAAGAAGAAGAAGAAGAAAAAAAAGAAGAAAATGAAGAAGAGGATGTGGAAGAAGCAGAAGAGGAAGAAGAAGTGGAAGAAGAAGAAGAAGACGAAGAGGAAGAATAAGAAAAAAAGGAGAAGAAGAAAAAGAAGAAAATTATAAAGAAGAACATGAAGAATTAGAAAAAGAAGAAGATGGAGAATAAGAAGAGGAAGAAGAAGAAGAAAAATATGAAAAGAAGTTGAATAATAATAATAATATTAATAATAATAATAATAATAAGATGTAGAAGAAGAAGAAGTAGAAGAAGAAGACGAAGAAGATGAACAAGAAGTTGAAGAAATAGAAGAAGAAGAAGACGAAGTGGTAGAAGAAATAGAAGAAAAGAAAGAAAAACAAGACGAAGAAGAAGAGGAGGACGAAGAAGAGGAAGAAACAGCAGAGGAAGAAGAACAAGTAGAAAAAGAAGAAGAAGAACAAGTGGAAGAAGAAAAAATAGATGAAAAAGAAGAACTAGAAGATGAAAAAGAACAAGTGGAAGAAGAAGATTGAGAAGAAGAACAAAAAAAGATGAAGAAGATGAAGAAGAAGAGGAGGAAGAAGAAAAATAGGAAGAAGATGAAGAAGAAGTAGTAGAAGTAGAGGATGATTAAGGAGAAGTACAAAAAGAAGTAGTAGAAAAGATGAAGAAGAAGAAGAAGAAGAAGAAGTAGAAGAAGAATAGAAGAAGAAGAGAAAGAAAAAGAAGAAGAAAAAGAAGAAGAAGAAAAAGAAGAAGACAAAGAAGAAGAGGTAGAAGAAGAAGAAAAAGAAGAAGAAAAAGAAGAAGAAGAAGAAGAAACAGAAGTAGAAGAAGTAGAAGAAAAAGGAAAAGAAGAAGGAGGAGAAGAAGAAGAAGAAGGGGAAGAAGAAGATGGAGAAGAAGAAGAAGACGAAGAAGAAGCAGAAGAAGATGAAAAGGGAGAAGAAGAAGAGGAAGAAGAAGTAGAAGTAGTTGAAGAAGAAGAAGAAGAACAAGAAGAAGAAGAGGAAGAAGATGATGAAGAAGAAGAGAAAGAAGAAGAAGAAGAAGAGGAAGAAGAAGCCGAAGAAGTAGATGAAGAAGAAGAAGCAGAAGAAAAAGACGAAGAAGAAGTAGAAGAAGAAGAAGAAGAAGGTGAAGAAGAGGAAGAAGAAGGAGAAGAAGAAGAAGAAGAGAACGAGGAAGAAAGGGAAGAAAAAGAAGAGGGAAAAGAAGAAGAGGAAGATGAA
>JAIUJO010003763.1:60000-72500 GCA_023846275.1 Vanilla planifolia | reverse complement strand
AAAAAAGGGGGAAGAAGAAGAACAAAGATGATGATGCTGATGATGAAGAAGAGGAAGAAGATGAAGACGTTGAAGAAGAAGAATAACAAAAAGAAAATGTGAAAATGAAGATGATGATGATGATTAAAAAGATGAAGAAGAAGAAAAATAAGAAAAATAAGAAGAAGAAGAAGAAGAAGAAGAAGAAGAAGAAGAAGTTGTAGATTAAGAAGGTGAAGAAGAAGAGTAAAGAAGATAAGGAAGAAGATGAAGATGAAGAAGAAGAACAAAGATGATGATGATGATGATGATGAAGAAGAGAAAGATGAATAAGACATTGAAGAAGAAGAAGAACAACAAGAAAAATCAGAAGATGAAGATGATGATGAAGAAGAAGAAGAAGAAGATGGAGAAGAAGAAGAAGATGATGATGAAGAAGAAGACGAAGAAGAAGAAGTGAAGAAAAAGAACAAGAAGAAGAAGAAGTAGAAGGAGAAGAAGAAGAAGAAGAAGAAGAAGAAGAAGAAGAAGTGTAAGAAGAAGAAGAAGAAGAAGAAGGAGATGAAGTAGGAGGAAAAGAAGAAGAAAAAGAACAAGAAGAAGAAAAAGATAAATAAGAACAAGAAGAAGAAGTAGAAGAGAGAGGGACAACGAAGAAGATGACGAAGAACAAGAAGAAGAAGATGACGAAGAAGTAGAAGAAAAGAAGAAGAAGAAGAAGAAGAAGAAGAAGAAGAAGCAAAGGTAGAAGAATAAGAATAAGAATAAAAAGTCTAAGAAGAAGAAGAAGAAGAAGTAGAGGAAGTAAAAGATGATGAAGAAGAAGAAGAAGAATAAGAATAAGAAGAAGAAAAGATGAAAATGAAGAAGAAGAAGAAGAACTCAAAGAAGAAGAAGAAGAATAAGAATAAGAAGAGGAAGAAGAAGGGGAGCTAGAATTTAAAGAAGAGGTAGAAGAAGAAGAAGAATAGGAAGAAGAAGTAGCAAAAAAAGAAGCACAAGAAGAAGAAAGAGTAGGAGAAGAAGAAGAAGAAGATAAAGAAGTAGAAGTTGAAGGAGAAGAAGAAGAAGAAGACAAAGAAAAAGATGATGAAGAAGAAGAAAAAAAAAAGTGGGAGAGGAAGATTTTGAAGAAAGAGAAGGTGAAGAAGAAGAAGTAAAGTAAGAAAAAGAAGAAGAATAAGTAAAAGAAGAAGAAAAGGAACATCTAGAAGAGGAAAACAAAGAAGAAAAAGAAGTAGAACTAAAAGCAGAAGAAGAAGAAGAAGAAGAAGAAGAAGAAGAAGAAGAAGAAGAAGAAGAAGCAGAAGAAGAAGAAGCAGAAGAAGAAGAAGGAGAAGAAAAGGAAGAAGAGGTAGGAGAAGTAGAAGAAGATAAAGATGAAGAACTAAAAGAAGAAGAAGAGGAAGAAGAAGAGGAGGAAGAAGAAGAAGAAGTGGAAGAAGAAGTAGAAGTAGAAGAAGAAAAAGAGCAAGAAGCAGAAGAAAAAGAAGAAGGAGAAAGAAAAAAAAAGAAGAAGATCTCAAAGAAGAAGAGGAAGAAGAGAAAGAAAAAGAACTTGAAGAAGAAGAAGAAGTTGAAGAAGAGGAAGAAGAGAAAAAAAAGAAGAAGAAGAATACAAAGAAGAAGAGGAAGAAGAAGAACAAAAAGTTGAAAAGAAGTAGAAGAAATGTAGTGGAAGAAGAAGAAGAAGAAGAGAAAAAAGAAGGTGAAGAAACAGAAGAAGTAGAGGAAGAAGAAGAAGAAGAAGAAAAAGAAGTAGAACAAGAAGAAGAATAATAAGAAGAAGGAGAAGAAGGAGGAGAAAAGGAAGAGGAAGAGGAAGAAGAAGAAGAAGAAGAGGTACACAAAAAAGTAGTGGCAGAAGAACAAGAAGTAGAGGACAAAAAAGAGAAAGAAGAAGAAGAAGAAGAAGAAGAAGAAGAAGAAGAGGAAGTAGGAGAAAAAGAAGAAGATGAAGAACAACAACAAATACAAGGAGAAGAAGAAGAAGAAAAAGAAGCAGAAGAAGCGAAAGAAGTAAACAAAAAGAAGAAGAAGAAGAAAAAAGTAGTAGTAAAAGTAGAAGATGAAGTGGAAGAAGAAGAAGAAGTAGAAGAAGAAGGAGAAGAAGATGAAGAAGATGAAGAAGAAGATGTAGAAGAAGTATAAGTAGTAGAAGAAGGAGGAGGAGAATATGCAGAAGAAGAAGAAGAAGAAGCAAAAGAAGAAGACAGAGAAGAAGGAGAAGGAGGTAGACGAGAAGAAGAAGAAGAAGAACAAGAACAAGAAAAAAGAAGAAGAAAAAAGTAGTAGAAGAAGAAGAAGAAAAAGTGGGTGAAGAAGAAGAGAAACAAGAAGAAACGGAAGAATTAGAAGTGGAAGAAGAAGTAGATAAAGAAGAATAAGAAGAAGAAGATGAAGAAGAAGAGAAAAAAGAAGAAGAAGAAGAAGATGATGATGATGATGAAGAAGGAGAGGTAGAAGAGGAGGAAGAAGAAAAAGAAGAGGAAGAAGAAGTAGAAGAAGAAGAAGAAGAAGAAGAAAAGAAGAAGAAGAAGATGAGGAAGAAGAAGAAGAAGAAAAAAGAAGAGGAAGAAGAAGAAGAAGAAGATGGTGAAGAACAAAAAGTAATAGTAGTAGTAGTAGTAGTAGGAGAAGAAGAAAAAGAAGAAGAAGAAGAAGAAGTAGAAGAGGAAGAAGAAGAAGAAGCAGAAGTAGTAGTAATAGAATAAGAAAAAGAAAAAGAAGAAGAAGAATAAGAAGAAGAAGAAGAAGTAGTAGTAACAGATGAAGAAGAAGCAGAAGAGAAGAAGAACAACAAGAAGAAGAAGAATAAGAAGAAGAAAAAGCAGAAGTAGCGGTAGAAGAAGAAGAACTAGAAGTAGAATTAGTAGAAGGAGTAGAAGAAGAAGTAGAAGAAGAAGAAGATGATGATGATGATTTATGATGAAGAAGAAGAGGAAGAAGAAGATGAAGAAGAAGAGGAAGAAGTAGAAGAAGAAGAAAAAAAAGAATAAGAAGAAGAAGAAGAAGAAGAAGAAGAAAAAGAAGAGGAAGAAGAAGAAGAAAAAAAGAAAGGGAAGAAGTTAAAGAAGAAGAAGAAGAAGAAATACATTAGAAGAAGAAGAAGTGGCAGAAGTATTAGAAGAATATGAAGAAGAAGAAGAAAAAGAAGAAGAAGAAGAAGAAAAGGAAGCAGAAGAAGAAGAAGATGAAGAAGAAGAGGAAGAAGAAAAAGAAGAAGACAAAGAAGACGTAATAGAAGAAGAGGACGAAGTAGAAAAAGTAGTAGAACAAGAAAGAGAAGAAGCAGAAGAAGAAGAAGATAGAGGATAAGAAGAAGAAGAAGAAGAAGAAGAAGAAGTAGAAGAAGGAAAAGAAGGCGAAGAAGAAAAAGAATAAGAAGAAGTTGAGGAAGGAGAAGAAGAGAAAAAGTTGAAAAGAAGAAGAAGAAGAAGAAGAAGAAGAAGAAGACGAAGAAGTAGAAGACGATAAAAAAGAAGAAGAAGAAAAAGGGGAAGAAGATTAAGAAGGAGATGTAGTAGAAGAAGAAGAAGAAGAAGAAGAAGAAGAAGAAGAAAAAGATGATGCAGAACAAGAAGAAGAAGAAAAAGAAAAAGAAGAAAAAAGAAGGAGAAGAAAAAGAAGAAGAAGAAAAAGAGGAGGAAGAAGAAGAGGAAGAAGAAGAAAAGGAAGAATAAGTAGTGGAGGAAGAAGAAGAAGAGGAAGAAGATGAAGAAGAAGAGGAATAAGAAGAAGAAGGAGAAGAAGAAGAAGAAGAAGAGCAGGAAGAAGAAGAGGAGGAAGTAGAAAAAGAAGAAGAAGAAGAAGAAGAAGAAGAAGAGGAAGAAGATGAAGAAGAAGAGGAATAAGAAGAGTAAGGAGAAGAGGAAGAAGAAGAAGAGCAGGAAGAAGAAAAGTAGAAAAAGAAGAAGAAGAAGTATTAGAAGAAGAAGAAGAAGAAGAGGAAGAAGAAGAAGAAAAAGAAGAGGACGAAGAAGAAGAAGAAGATGGTGAAGAACAAGTAGTAGAAGAAGAAGGAGAAGAAGAAGAAGAAGAATTAGGATAAGAAAAAGAAGAAGAAGAAGAAGAAGAAGAAGAAAAAGAAGAAGAAGAAGAAGAAGAAGAAGAAGAAGTAGAAGAAGAAGAATTAAAATAAGAAGAAGAAGAAGAAGGAGGAGAAGATGAAGAAGAAGAAGAAGAAGAAGATGGAGTGGGAGAAGAAGAAGAATAAGCAGAAGAAATAGAAGAAGAAGAAGAAGAAGAAGTAGAAGATGGAGGAGGAGGAGGAGGAGAAGAAGAAGAAGAATAAGATAATAATAATAATAAGAAGAAGAAGAAAAAGAAGAAGGAAAAGAAGTAAAGAAGAAGAAGGAGAAGAAGAGGAAAAAGTGGAAATGAAGAAGAAGAAAAAGAAGAAGAAGCAGAGGAAGATGAAGAAGAAGAAGATGATGAAGAAGAAGAAGTAGAAGAGGAAGAAGAAGAAGAATAGGAAGAATTAAAAGAAGAAGAAGAAGGAGAAGAAGAAGAAGGAAGAAGAATAAGAAGGTGGAGAAGAAGAAAAAGAAGAAGTAAAAGAAGAAGAGGAAGAAGAAGTGGAAGAAGAAGAAGGAGACGTAGAAGAAGTAGAAGACAAAAAAGTAGAAGAAGAAGAAAAAGGGGAAGAAGAAGAAGAGGAAGAAAGAGAAGTGGAAGAAGAAGAAGTGGAAGAAGGAGTTGAGGAAGAGTAGTAGAAGAAGAAGGAAAAGAAGAAGAAGAAGAAGAAGAAGAAGAAGAAGTAGAAAGAGAAGAAGAAGAAGAAGAAGAAGAAGAAGAAGAAAAGAAGAAGAAGAAGATGACGATGAAGAAGAAGCAGAGTAAGAAAAAGAAGAAGAAGAAAAAGTATAAGTAGAAGAATAAGAAGAAGAAGAAGAAGAGAAAGGAAGAAGAAGCAGAAGTAGAAGTAGAAGACGAAGAAGAAGAATGAGAAGAAGAAGAGGAAGAAGAAGAAGATGATGATAAACTTGAAGAAGAAGAAGAAGAAGCAAAAGAAGAAGAAGAAGAAGAGGAAGAGGAAGGAAAAAGATGAAGATGAAGAAGAATTAGGAGAAGAAGAACAACAACAACAACAAGTTGAAGAAGAAGAAGAAGAAGAAGAGCAAGTAGAAGGAGAAGAAAAAAGAAGCGGAAGAAGTAGAAGAAGAGGAAGAAGAAGCAGAAGTGGTAGTGGTAGTAATAGTAATAGTAGTAGTAGCAGAAGAAGAAGAAGAAGAAGAATTTGAAGAAGAGGAAGAAGAGGAAGAAGAAGAAGAAGAAGGAGGAGGAGGAGGAGGAGGAGGAGAAGAAGAAGAAGAAGAAGAAGAAGAAAAAGAAATGGAAGAAGAAGAAACAGAAGAACAAAAGTTGAAGAATACGAATGAGAGGAAGAAGAAGAAGAAGAAGAATAAGAAAAGAAGAAGAAGAAAAGAAGAAGAAGAGGAAGAAGAAGAAGAAGAAGGAGGAGAGGAAGAAGAAGAAGAAGGACGAAAAAGAAGAAGAAGAAGAAGTAGATGAAGCAGAAGAAGTAGAAGAAGTAGAAGAAGCAGATTAAAAAGAAGAAGAAGAAGAAGGAGAAAAAAAAGAAGTGGAGGAATAGAAGTAATAGTAGAAGAAGAAGAAGTAGAAGAGGGAGAAGAAGAAGAGGAAGAAGAAGTAGTGGAGAAGAACAAGTGGAAGAAGAGGAAGAAGAAGAAGAAGAAGAAGAAGAGGAAGAAGAAGAAGAAGAAGTAGAAGAAGAATGAGAAGAAGAAGAAGAAGAAGAAGAAGATAAAGAAGTAGAAGAAGATGAAGAAAAAGGAGGAGGAGGAGGAGAAGAAGAAGAAGAAGAAGAAGAAGAAGAAAAGAAGAAGATGAAAAAGAAGAAGTAGATGAAGAAGAATAGGAAGAAGAAGCAGAACAGGAAGAAGAAGAAGAAGAAGAAGAAGAAGAAGAAGAAGAAGAAGAAGAAGAAGATGGAGAAGAAGAGGAAGTGGAAGAAGAAGAAGAAGAGGATGAAGAGGAGGAAGAAGAAGAAGAAGAAAAAGAAGGAGAGTAACTAGAACAAGTACAAGTGCTAGAAGAAGGCGAAAAAGAAGAAAGGGAAGAAAAATTAAAGAAGAAGAGGAAGAAGCTGACGAAGAAGAAATAGAAGAAGAAGAAGAAGAAGAAGAGAGAAGAAGAAGAAGTGGAAGAAGAAGAAGAGGAAGAAGAAGAAGAAGAAGGAGAAGAAGAAGAAGAAGAAGAAGAAGAAGAAGAAAAATTAGAGAAGATGAAGAAGAACAAAAGTTTGAAGAAGAAGAAGAACAAGAGGGAGAAGACGAGGAGGAAGAACAAGAAGTAAAGGAAGAAGAAGAAGATGATGTTGAAGGTGTGAAAGAAGAAGAAGATGGAGAAGAAGAGAATAGAGAAGGATAAAGAAGAGGATGAAGAAGTAGAAAAAGAACAAGCAGTAGAAGAAGAAGAAGAGGAAGATGATGAAGAACAAGAGGAAGGAAAAAGATGAAGAAGAAGTTGAAGAATAAGAATAAGAGGAGGAAGAAGAAGAAGAATAAGACGGAAAGAACAAGAAGAGGAAGAAGAAGAAGAAGAAGAAGAAGAAGAAGAAAAAGAAGAAGTGGAGGAAGAACAAGAAGAAGGAGAGGAAGAAGAAGAAGAAGAAGAAGAAGAAGAAGAAGTAGATGAAGCAGAAGAAGTAGAAGAAGTGGAAGAAGAAGAAGAAGAAGAAGAAGATGATGAAGGAGATGAAGAAGAAGTGGAGGAAATCGAAAAAGAAGAAGAAGAAGAAGAAGAAGAAGACGAAGAAGTAGGAGAGGAAGTAGAAGAAGAAGAAGAAGTGGAAGAAGAAGAAGTGGAAGAAAAGAAAGAAGAAGAAGACAAAGAAGAAGAGGAGGAGGAAGAAGAAGAAGAAGAAGTAGAAGAAGAAGAAGAAGAAGAAGAAAAAGAAGAAGAAAAAGAAGACTTATAATAAGAAGATGAAGGAGAAACGAAGAAGAAGAAGAAGAAGTAGAAGAAGAAGAATAGGAATAAGAAGTAGCAAAAGAAGAGGTAGACGAAGAAGAAGAAGAAGAAGAAGAAGTAGAAGAAGAAGAAGAAGAAGAAAAAGAAGAAGAAAAAGAAGACTAATAATAAGAAGATGAAGAAGAAAAGAAGAAGAAGAAGAAGAAGTAAAAGAAGAAGAATAGGAATAAGAAGTAGCAAAAGAAGAGGTAGACGAAGAAGAAGAAGAAGAAGAAGAATATGTAAAACAAAAACAAGAGATAGAAGAAGGAGAAAAAGAAGAAAGAGAAGAAGAACAAAAGAAGAAGAAGAAGAAGACGAAGAAAAGAAGGAGAAGAAAAGCAGAAGAAGAAGAGGAAGACGAGGAAGTAGAAGAAGAAGAAGAGGAAGAAGAAGACGAAGAAGAAGAAGAAGATGAAGAAGAACGAGGAGCAAGAGAAGAAGAAGAAGAAGAAGAAGGAGAAAAAGAGGAAGCTGAAGAGGAAGGAGTGGGAGAAGAAGAAGAAGAAGAAGAACATGAAGAAAGATTAGAGAAGTAGATGAACAACAAGAGGAAGAAGAAGAAGAACAAGAGGGTGAAGAAGAGGACGAAGAAGAAGAAGCGAAGGAGAAGAAGAATAAGAAGAAGATGAAGAAGATATTGAAGAAGAAAAAGAAAAAGAATAAGAACAAGAAGGAGAAGAAGGAGAAGATGAAGAAGGAGAAGAAGAAAAAAGAGGAGCAGTAGAGGAAAAAGGAGTAGAAGAGGAAGAAGTAAAAGATGAACAAGTAGTAGTGGAAGAAGAAGAAGAAGATGAAGAAGAAGAACAAGAGGAAGAAGAAGACAGAGAAGAAGAAGAGGAAGAAGAAGAAAAAGAAAACGAAAAAGAAGAAGAAGAAAAAGAAGAAGAAGAATAGGAAGAAGAAAAAGAGGTAAGGAAGATGAAGAAGAAGAAGAAGCAGAAGAAGACGAAGTAGTAGAGGAAGAAGAAGACGAAGAAAAAAGTAGAGGAAAAAATGAAGAAGAAGAAGAAAAAAGAGAAGTTGAAGAAGAAGAAGAAGAAGAAGAAGAAGAAAGAGAAAAAAAAGGAAGTTGAAGAAGAAGAAGGAGAAGGAGATGAAGAAGAAGAAGAAGAAGAAAAAGAAGAAGAAGAGGAAAAACAAGAAGAAGAAAAATTGGAGAAGAAGAAGAAGAACCAGATGAAGAAGAAGAAGAAAAAAAGAGGGAGGAGAAAAGGAGGAAGAAGAAGAAGTACAGGAAGAAGAAGAAGATGAAGATGAAGATGTTAAAGAAGAAGAAAAAGGAGAAGAACAAGAAGAAGAAGAAGAAGGAGAAGATGTAGAAGAAAAAACAAAAGAAGAAGAAGAAGGAGAAGAAGATGATGAAGACGTAGAAGAAGAGCAAGCAGCAGAAGAAGAACAAGAAGAAGAAGAAGAAAAAGAAGAAGACGAAGATGAAGAAGAACAAGTGGAAGAAGAAGATAGAGAAGAAGAAGAGGAAGAAGAAGAAGGAGAAGAAGAAGAAGAAGAAGAAGAAGAAGAAGAAGAAGAAAAAGAAGATGAAGAATAGGAAAAAAGAAAAAGTGGTAAAGAAGAAGAAGAAGAAGAAGAAAAGGAAGAAGATGAAGAAAAAAGAAGAGGAAGAACAAAAAGAAGAAGAAGAAGTAGATGAAGAAGAAGAACAAGAAGATGATGAAGAAGAAGAAGAAGAAGAAAAAGAAGAGGAAGAAGTAAAAGTAGTAGAAGAAGAAGAAAAAGAAAAAGAAGATGAAAAAATAGTAGTAGTTGCAATAGTAGTAGTAGTAGTAGAAGAAGAAGAAGAAATTGAAGTAGTAGTAGTAGAAGAAGAAGTTGTGCATGAAGAAAAAGGTGAAGAAGAAGATGTTGAAGAAGAAGAAGAAGAAGAAGTAGAATAAAGAAGAAGAGGAAGAAGATGAAGATTAAGAAGAAGAAAAAAAGGGGGAAGAAGAAGAACAAAGATGATGATGCTGATGATGAAGAAGAGGAAGAAGATGAAGACGTTGAAGAAGAAGACAACAATAAGAAAAATGTGAAAATGAAGATGATGATGATGAATAAGAAGATGAAGAAGAAGTAAAATAAGAATAAGAAGAAGAAGAAGAAGAAGAAGTTGTAGATGAAGAAGAAGGTGAAGAAGAAGATGGTGAAGAAGAAGAAGAAGAAGAAGAAGAAGAGTAAAGAAGAAAAGGAAGAAGATGAAGATGAAGAAGAAGAACAAGGATGATGATGATGATGAAGAAGAGAAAGATGAATAAGACGTTGAAGAAGAAGAACAACAATAAGAAAAATGAGAAGATGAAGATGATGAAGACGAAGAAGAAGAAGAAGAAGATGAAGAAGAAGAAGAAGAAGAAGAAGATGAAGAAGAAGAAGAAGAAGAAGAAGAAGAAGTGAAGAAAAAGAACAACAGCAAGAAGAAGAAGTAGATGGAGAAGAAGAACAAGAAGAAGAAGAAGAAGAAGTGTAAGAAGAAGAAGAAGAAGAAGAAGAAGGAGATGAAGTAGGAGGAAAAGAAGAAGAAAAAGAACAAGAAGAAGAAAAAGATAAATAAGAACAAGAAGAAGAAAAAGAAGTAGAAGAGAGAGGGACAACGAAGAAGATGACGAAGAACAAGAAGAAGAAGATGACAAAGAAGTAGAAGAAAAGAAGAAGAAGAAGAAGAAGAAGAACAAGAAGCAAAGGTAGAAGAATAAGAATAAGAATAAAAAGTCTAAGAAGAAGAAGAAGAAGATAAAGAAGAAGAAGAAGAAGAAGAAGTAGAGGAAGTAAAAGATGATGAAGAAGAAGAAGAATAATAAGAATAAGAAGAAGAAGAAATGATAAAAATGAAGAAGAAGAAGAAGCCAAAGAAGAAAAAGAAGAATAAGAATAAGAAGAGGAAGAAGAAGGGGAGCTAGAAATTAAAGAAGAGGTAGAAGAAGAAGAAGAATAGGAAGAAGAAGAAGAAGTAGCAAAAAAAGAAGCAGAAGAAGAAGAAAGAGTAGGAGAAAAAGAAGAAGAAGAAGAAGAAGAAGTAGAAGTTGAAGGAGGAGAAGAAGAAGAAGACAGAAAAAGATGATGAAGAAGAAAAAGAAGAAGAAGAAGAAAAAGTGGGAGAGGAAGATTTTGAAGAAGGACAAGGTGAAGAAGAAGAAGTAAAGTAAGAAAAAGAAGAAGTATAAGTAAAGAAAGAAGAAAAGGAACAACTAGAAGAGCAAAACAAAGAAGAAAAAGAAGTAGAAGTAAAAGCAGAAGAAGAAGAAGAAGAAGAAGAAGAAGAAGTGGAAGAAGAAGTAGAAGAAGAAGAAGAAGAGGGAGAAGAAAAGGAAGTAGAGGTAGGAGAAGTAGAAGAAGATAAAGATGAAGAAGTTAAAGAAGAAGAAAAAGAGGAAGAAGAAGAGGAGGAAGAAGAAGAAGTGGAAGAAGAAGTAGAAGTAGAAGAAGAAAAAGAGCAAGTTGCAGAAGAAAAAGAAGAAGGAGAAAGAAAAAAGAAGAAGAAGAAGATCTCAATGAAGAAGAGGAAAAAGAGAAAGAAAAAGAACTTGAAGAAGAAGTAGTTGAAGAAGAGGAAGAAGAGAAAAAAAGAAGAAGAATACAAAGAAGAAGAGGAAGAAGAAGAACAAAAAGTTGAAAAGAAGTAGAAGAAATGTAGTTGAAGAAGAAGAAGAAGAAGAAGAGGAAAAAGAAGATGAAGAAACAGAAGAAGTAGAGGAAGAAGAAGAAGAAGAAGAAAAAGAAAAAGAAGTAGAACAAGAAGAAGAATAATAAGGAGATGGAGAAGAAGGAGGAGAAAGAGAAGAGGAAGAGGAAGAAGAAGAAGAAGAAGAAGAGGTACACGAAAAAGAAGTGGCAGAAGAACAAGAAACAGAGGACAAAGAAGAAAAAGAAGAAGAAGAAGAAGAAGAAGAGGAAGAAGGAGAAAAAGAAGAAGATGAAGAACAACAACAAAAACAAGGAGAAGAAGAAGAAGAAAAAGAAGTAGAAGAAGCGAAAGAAGTAAAGAAAAAGAAGAAGAAGAAGAAAAAAGTAGTAGTAAAAGTAGAAGATGAAGTGGAAGAAGAAGAAGAAGAAGTAGAAGAAGAAGGAGAAGAAGATGAAGAAGATGAAGAAGAAGATGTAGAAGAAGAAGTATAAGTAATAGAAGAAGAAGAAGGAGGAGGAGAATATGAAGAAGAAGAAGAAGAAGCAAAAGAAGAAGACGGAGAAGAAGGTAGACGAGAAGAAGAAGAACAAGAACAAGAACAAGAAAAAGAAGAAGAAAAAAGTAGTAGAAGAAGAAGAAGAAAAAGTGGGTGAAGAAGAAGAGAAAAAAGAAGAAAAGGAAGAATTAGAAGTGGAAGAAGAAGCAGATAAAGAAGAATAAGAAGAAGAAGATGAAGAAGAAGAGAAAAAAGAAGAAGAAGAAGAAGATGATGATGATGATGATGAAGAAGTAGAAGAGGAGGAAGAAGAAAAAGAAGAGGAAGAAGAAGTAGAAGAAGAAGAAGAAGAAAAGAAGAAGAAGAAGAAGAGGAAGAAGAAGAAGAAAAAAGAAGAGGAAGAAGAAGAAGAAGAAGATGGTAAAGAACAAAAAGTAGTAGTAGGAGTAGTAGTAGTAGGAGAAGAAGAAAAAGAAGAAGAAGAAGAAGTAGAAGAGGAAGAAGAAGAAGAAGCAGAAGTAGTAGTAATAGAATAAGAAAAAGAAAAAGAAGAAGAAGAATAAGAAGAAGAAGAAGAAGTAGTAGTAACAGATGAAGAAGAAGCAGAAGAAAAGAAGAACAAGAAGAAGAAGAAGAATAAGAAGAAGAAAAAGCAGAAGTAGCGGTAGACGAAGAAGAACTAGAAGTAGAATTAGTAGAAGAAGAAGAAGTAGAAGAAGAAGATGATGATGATGATGATTTATGATGAAGAAGAAGAGGAAGAAGAAGATGAAGAAGAAGAGGAAGAAGTAGAAGAAGAAGAAAAAAAGGAATAAGAAGAAGAAGAAGAAGAAAAAGAGGAAGAAGAAGAAGAAAAAAAGAAAGGGAAGAAGTTAAAGAAGAAGAAGAAGAAGAAGAAATACATTAGAAGAAGAAGAAGAAAAAGAAGAAGAAGAAGTAGTAGAAGTATTAGAAGAATATGAAGAAGAAGAAGAAAAAGAAGAAGAAGAAGAAAAAAAGGAGAGGTAGAGAAGAAGAAGAAGAAAAAGGAGCAGAAGAAGAAGAAGATGAAGAAAAAGAGGAAGAAGAAAAAGAAGAAGACAAAGAAGACGTAATAGAAGAAGAGGACGAAGGAGAAAAAGAAGAAGTAGAAGAAGAAAGAGAAGAAGAGGAAGAAGAAGAAGATAGAGGATAAGAAGAAGAAGAAGAAGAAGAAGTAGGAGAAGGAAAAGAAGGCGACGAAGAAAAGAAGAAGAAGAAGAAGTTGAGGAAGGAGAAGAAGAGAAAGGTTGAAAAGAAGAAGAAGAAGAAGAAGAGGAAGAAGAAGAAGAAGAAGAAGAAGAAGAAGACGAAGAAGTAGAAGACGATAAAGAAGAAGAAGAAAAAGGGGAAGAAGATGAAGAAGGAGAAGTAGTAGTAGAAGAAGAAGAAGAAGAAGAAGAAGAAGAA
>JAIUJO010003763.1:0-50000 GCA_023846275.1 Vanilla planifolia | reverse complement strand
AAGAAGAAGAAGAAGAAGACGAAGATGATGAAGAAGAAGAAGGAGAAGGAGAAAAAGAAGAAGAGAAAGAAGTAGAAAAAGAAATAGAAGAAATAAAAGAAGAACAAAAAAGAAGATGAAGAAGATGAAAAAATGAGAAGAAGAAGAAATAGTAGAATAAGAAGAACAAGAAGAAGAAAAAGAAGAAGAAGAAGAAGAAGAAGAAGAATAATAATAAGACAAAGAAGAAGAAGTAGAAGAAGAAAAACAAGAAGAAGAAAAAGAAGAAGAAGATGAAGGAGAAGAAGAAGAAGATGGAGAAGAAGAAGAAGAAGAAGAAGAGGAAGAAGAAAAAGAAGAAGAGGAGGAGGACGAAGAAGAGGAAGAGGAAGAAGAAGAAGAATAAGAATAAGAAGAAGAAGAAGAAGATGGAGAAGATGAAGAAGGAGAAGAAGAAGAAAGAGAAGGTGAAGAAGGAGAAAAAGAAGAAGAAGAAGAAGAAGTATAAGAAGAAGAAAGAGAAGAAGAAGAAGAAAAAGCAGAAGAAGAAGAAGAAGAAGAAGTTAAAGAAGAAGAAGAAGAAGAAAAAGAAGAAGAAGAGGATGAATAAGAAAGAAGGTCAAGAAGAAGGAGAAGAAGGAGAAGAAGAAGAAAAAGATGAAGAAGAACAAGTGGAAGAAGAAGAAAAAGAAAGGTGGAGAAGAAGAAGAAGAAAAAAAAGATGAAATCAAGTAGTAGAAGAAGAAGAAGAAAAAAAAGAGGAAGGAGATGAATAAGAAAAGAAGGTAAAGAAGAAGACGAAGAAGGAGAAGAAGAATAAGATGAAGAAGAACAAGTGGAAGAAGAAGAAAAAGAAGAAGGTGGGGAAGAAGAAGAAGAAGAAGAAACGAAAGAAGAGGTAGAGTAGGAAGAAGAACAAGAAGAAGAAGAAGTTGCAAAAGAAGAAGAAGATGGAGAAGATGAAGAAGAAGACGAAGAAATATATGTAGAAGAAGAAGAAGAAGAAGAAGAAGAAGAAGAAGATGAAGAAGAAGAAGAAGGATGAGAAGAAGAAGAAGAAGAAGAAGTAATAGAAAAAGAAGAGGAGGAATAAAAAGAAGAAGAAGAAGAAGAGTAAGAAGAAGAAGATTAAGAAGAAGAAGGAGAAGAATAAGAAGACAATAAGAAGAAGATGAAGAGAACAAAGAAGAAGATGAAGAGGAAGACGAAGAAGAGGAAGATGATGATGTTGAAGAAGAAGAAGAATTTAAAGTCGAAGAAGAAGAAGAAGAAAATGAAGAGGAAGAAAATGGTGTAGAAGAAGAATAAGAAGAAGAAGAAGAAGAAGAACAGGAAGATGAAGAAGAGAAAGAAGAGTAGTAGAAGAAGAAGAAGAAGAAGAAGAATAAGAAGAAGGTGATGAAGAAGAAGAGGAAGAAGAAGAAGAAAAAGAAGAAGAAGAGGTTGAAGAAGAAGAAGAAGGAGAAGAAGATGAAGAAGAATAAGAACAAAAAAAGAAAAAGCGAAAAAGAAGAGGAAGAGGAGGAAGAATAAGAAGAAGAAGAAGAAGAAGATGCAGAAGAAGAAGAAGAAGAAGAAGAAGAAGAAGAAAAAGAAGAAGTGAAAGAAGAAGAAGAAGAAGACGAAGACGAAGAAGATGAAGAAGAAGAAAAAAAGAGGAGGAATGAGAAGAAGAAGAAGAACAGGAAGAAGAAGAAGCAGAAGAAGAAGTATAAGAAGAAGAAGAAGAAGAAGAATAAGAGGAAGATGGAGAAGAAGAAGAAGAGGAGGAAGAAGAAGAAGATGAAAAGGAAGAAGAAGAAGAAGAAGAAGAAGAAGAAGAAAAAGTGGTAGAACAAGAACAACAGGTAGAAGAAGTCAAAAATGAAGAAAGAGAAGAAGAACAAAAGAAGAAGAAGAAGAACAAGAAGAAGACAATGTAGTAGAGGAAGAAGAAGTGGAAGAAGAAGAAGAAGAAGAAGAAGAAGAAGGAGAAGAAGAAGAAGAAGAAGATGAAGAGGCTGAAAAAGAAGAAGAAGAAGTTAAAGAAGAAGAAGAAGAAGACGAAGAAGAAGAAGAAGAAGAAAAAGAAGAAAAAGAAGAAAAAGAAGAAGAAGTTGAAGAAGAAGAAGGAGAAGAAGAAGAAGAAGAATTAGAAAAGAAGAAGAAGAACAAGATGAAGAAGAAGAACAACAACAAGAGGAAGAAGAAGAAGAAGAAGATGAAGAGGCTGAAAAAGAAGAAGAAGAATTAAAGAAGAAGAAGAAGAAGGCGAAGAAGAAGAAGGCGAAGAAGAAGAAGAAGAAGAAAAAGAAGAAAAAGAAGAAGTTGAAGAAGAAAAAGGAGAAGAAGAAGGAGAAGAAGAACAAGAAGAAGAAGAAGAAGAAAAAGAATTAGAAAAGAAGAAGAAGAACAAGATGAAGAAGAAGAACAACAACAAGAGGAAGAAGAAGAAGTGGAAGATGAAGTAGAGTAAGAAGAAGAGGAAGAAGATGATGAAAAACATGTAGAAGAAGAAGAAGAAGAAAAAAAAGAAGAAGAAGGAGATGTTGAAGGGGAAGAGGAGAAAGAAATGGAGAAGAAGGAGAAGAAGAGGAAGAAGTTGGAGAAGAAGAGGAAGAAGTAGTAGAAGAAGAAGCAGACGAAGAAGAAGAAGAAGATGAAGTAGATGAAGAAGATCAAAAGGAAGAAGAAGAAGAAGAAGAAGATGGAGAAGTTAAACAAAAAAGACGAAGAAGAAGATAAAGAAGAAGAATAGGAAGAAGAAGAAGAATATGAAGAACAAGAAGAAGAAGAAGAAGAAGAGGAAGAAGCAAAAGTAGTAAAAGAAGAAGAAGAAGAAGAAGAAGAAGATGATGATGAAGAATAGGAAGAAGAAGATGAAGTAAAAAGCAAAGGAAGAGAAAGAAGAAGAAGAAGAAGAAGTAGAAGAAGGAGAAGAAAAAGAAAAAAAAGAAGAAGAGGAGGAAGTAGAAAAAAAAGAATATGAATAAGAAGAAGAAGTGGAAGAAGAAGAAGAAGAAGATGATAAAGATGAACAAAGAGAAGAATAAGAAGAAGAAAAGAAGTAGAAGAAGAAGAAGAGGAAGAAGATAAAAGAGAATAAGAGGAGGAAGTAAAAAACAAAAAAAAATAGGAATAAGAAGAAGAAGTGGAAGAAGAAGTGGAAGAAGAAGAATAAGAAGAAGAACAACAAAAAGAAGATGAAGAACAAGGAGAAGAAGAAGAAGAAGAAAAGAAGTAGTATAAGAAGAAGAGGAAGAAGATGAAAAAGAAGAAGAACAAAAAAAGAAGTAGAAGCAGAAAAGGAAGGAGAAGCAGAAGAAGAAGAAGAAGGAGAAGAAGAGGATGAACAATAAGAAGAAGGGGAAGAAGAAGAATTGTAAGAAGAAGAAGAGGAAAAAGAAGAAGAGGCAGAGGAAGAAGAAGAAGACGAAGAAGAAGAAGATGTAGAAGAAGAAGAGGAAGAAGAATAAGAAGAAGTAGAAGACGAAGACGAAGACGAAGACGAAGACGAAGACGAAGACGAAGACGAAGAAGGCAAAGAAGAAGATGAAGAAGACAAAGAAGAAGAGGAAGAAGAAGAAGAAGAAAAAGGAGTAAAAGAAGAAGAAGAAGAAGAAGAAGAAGAAGATAAAGTAGAAGAAGAAGAGGAGGAAGAATAAGAAGAAGAAGAAGGATGAGAACAAGAAGAAGAAGAGGAAGTAGAAAAAGAAGTAGAAGAAAAAGTAAAAGAAGAAGAAGAAGAGGAAGAAGAAGAAGAAAAAGAGGAAGAAGAAGAAGAATAAGAAGAAGATGAGAAGTAGAACAAGAAGAAGATGAAGAAGAAGATGAGGAAGAAGAAGAAGATGAAGAAGAAGAGGAAGTGAAGAAGTGGAAGATGAGGATGAAGAAGAAGAACAATTGGAAGAACAAGAAGAAGAACAAGAAAGAGAACATGAAATAAAAAAGAAGAAGAAGAAGGAGAAGAAGGAGAAGAACAAGAAGAAATGGAAGAGGAAGAAGAAGAATTAAAAGAAGAAGAAGTGGAAGAACAAGAAGAATGAGAAGAAGAAGAAGGAGAAGAAGAAGAAGACCAAGTAGAAGAAAAAGAAAAAGAAAAAAATGTAGAAGAAGAAGAAGAAGACGAAGAAAATGAAGAAGAAGCTGAAGATGTTTTATCATCATTGCCTTTTCAATGTGCAATAATAATGCTCAAGGAAAGCCTAAGATTGTATTATATGTTAGGGCTATCACACTTCAAATACATCGTGAAGCTCAAGTGGAACTACTTTTTGAGTCTTTCATGCATTTAAATTCGTAGGAGTTTGTTGGCAAAACAAAACCTGTTATGATAGATGGTCTAGTGGATGTTCAACTATTACTTGATGCCATAGGGTGCCAAGCTAAGAGGAAAGTTTCCATTGTAGAATTGGTTCTAGAAAGAGAGCTCATTACATGATGAAAAGGTAGCCCTCCAATAATGTTTAATTATACCAAATTGGTTAGGTGTCATGGATCAAGTTTGTCATTTTTTTAAGAGAGTGCTATGTACATATGATGCCCAATGCCTTGATTATGATTTTGTTTACTCATCTTAATTGAGTTGAAAATTGTTATTGACTGTGGCTCTAGATTTTCAAATCTAATATGTTACTCTTCTATTCTTTTGCCTTATAATGAAAGTTAATGTGGGCTTTTCATGAAAAAGCTTAGGGAAGCAACTAATGTTTCTCAATTTACTCAATATGAGCCTTGGTGGACTCCACTAAGTTAGTTTAGTAATTGGAACACCATGTAGATGCTCTCGAAGCAACTAGGAAAATCAGAAAATATTATGCCACCATTGATTAAAAAGATTAACATGGTTCATTACTAAAGGTGGTAGAGCATTTTTGACCATCACCATTCATATGCATAAATGCTTGCATAACAAATTTGACAGCACAAGACATAAAAGTGTAGGGATTAGGTTTACGAGTGTACTAATGTGATAGTGAGCATGGTTGTTCTCTAAGGTGACGATTTTATTTTATGGGTTAAGTCCCAATCATAAGAAGTCCATTTTTTTAGAAGCATAGAAGACCATTTAGAGATTTGGATGTTTAAGAGATGTTTAATTAGGATAACAAGAAAACTATGCACATCCTTAATAGTAATAGACAAAGCCTTCAGATGTTATCATCTATATGATTTTATTATGGAGTTATTTTTACAATCATTTTTTATACTAATGAATGACATTATTTTTAGCTTTCTTGGAATAGGATTGCAAATGATTAATGCATGTTGTAAGCACCAATGGTAAAACTACTTTTCAATGTTGAGTTTATAGTTTCTTTTGTAGTTTAAGGAGATATTATCAATCAGGGATAGTGCATTGAGGCTAAGCTAATTATGGGCATCAATTAGACAACCAAGAAGAGGGTGGTGATTTATTGTTCTAAAGTGAAGGTAATTAGAGACCTTAATCTTTTCAGACATGCTAATTTTATGATACTATACATAAGTTTTCCTAGATTATTTGGTAGTCTTTTCTTGGAGATTTAAACCGAGTTTTTCATTATTCAACAATCGAGAGCTACCTCTATGTTTTGGTAATTCTATTAAATAGGACTTGTAGAAATATATGAGATAAATATTCAACTATAAGATTTTGTGAATGAAGGCATGATTAGACATAGTTTTTCTCCAATCAAGGCCCTTGTCCATTTTATTGAAATGACCATTTTCGACAACAGTTTGTTGACCAATATGCACTTAATAAAGTAACAAGAAAGAACTAATAACCTTTACCAAGAATTGTTGATTTGTTGGATCAACATTTTTGTCATGAAGCCTTCAATAAAATAGATATTCATGTTATCATGAGGTCCAAACTTTAGTGGAAGATACATCATAGATTACACTCAAAATTAGGAACAAACATTTTTAATAGAGGTTTCCCTTTGGATAGTCTAATCAGTTATTATACTTATGAATCTTATGATGGACACCTACAAATGATCCTTCAATAGTTTTATCTATTTATTTATTCAAGAACCTTACTATATACGAGAAGCAAAAAATTTTGTGAACTATTTCTTAAGTGCTCCTTTTGCTTGGATCAAGAAGTGTTCCTGAGTCACATTCTCAAAGCTAAATACTCTAATGTATCCCATCAAGATCTGAATTGTCATTGAGTGGCAGAGACTTATTGTTGTTTTACATAAGCATAGTTCTAAGGTTTTGTGGATCATTAGAATATTTGTTTTGAGAAGTTTCTCTAAAACAATTGCACCTCTTACTAAGTTAATAAGGCGTGGTGTAGTTTTCTCTTGGAGTAAATGGTGCATACAAAGTTTTTTTGAACAATTTATTGGTTGGGTTTAGATCCAATCTTTATTATATCAGAGTCCCAACAAGGTTCAAATATTGTATGACTCACTTCTTTAGAAGTAGTTCTTGAGTAATGCTATTGAATAGAAGCATTTGCATCTCAACACTTGCATGAAAATCAGTGTAACTACTTAATGCTTGACTTAGAGTTTATAGAAGTGATGTTTTCTCTCATGTTATGGCTACATTACTTTCATATTGCATAGGATATGTCTTTAAGTAATCAAAAATCCTAAAATATCTCTTCTCTCAAAGTGAGCTTAACTTGAGGTAGTGATAATACTCGTAGCTCACTAAGGACTATGATCTTGATATCAAATATTGCAAAACCAGGATAACTTAAGTAGTTAATTCTTTGATTAGGAGCACAACTATCAAATCTTAGCCAATAGAGTGATTATAGAGAGAGGTTGTGATGAATATTAGTAGCATTCAAGCTTAGTTTGTTGAGCACACTTTGGTTGCTCAACTTACTGCACTTAGCATCCATGTCAATTAGTTTGATGAGCTAAGGTCACTTTATTAATGGGACACTAAGCTTAACTTTGAGATTTCTTGACTAAAACGTAGTGAGTTTAAGGATTTTTCCTTAAGGGGTTGTCTGTTAATTAATTTTGGTAAGTGGGTTCATACTAATAGAAGTTCAAAGAGAGGTTGATAAAAGTGAAGCTCATTACAACCAATTATCTACTCAACTCTGGGAGACCAACATGCTTAAGAATCTCAAAACCACATTTTATGGAGTGGATTAAAGAAGAATGTAACTCAATATTTTTGGAACTACATAATATGCAAGGTATTGAAGGTAAAACATTCGAAGTCTGAAAATGTACTCCATAATCTTGCAATATTAGGTTGAAAGTTTGATGGGAACACTATCGAATTCATCATATAGACTAAGAACACATATCGATGATGGTGGATGACTGACTTTCTATTACGAGTGCTGATTTGGATGGCAACATGGTTGAGTTGTATGCCAAGTAGAATGTTTAACAACATGAACAATAAAAAATAATTATTTTTTGATAAAGATACAATAATAATGTCTCAATTTAGCAAACATTTCCATTAGGCTTTTGGAATCACTAACTAGTTTAGTGTTTCTTAATATCATCTAGATTATGGCTAGCCATAGAAATTAATCCAAACTAGTTGCATATTCTTCGTGAGGTCTAAGACGTACAATAGCCCCAAATAGATGCATCTTACTAGGATCTCTTAGTGTGTATTTCAGAGGATAGTTTGAGAAAACTTAGTAGTAAGGGCTTGCCCATAGTTAAATTTCTATGGAATAGTGATAAAAATTAAAAAGCAAACCAAGATTAAAATAACAAGGATTACTATAAATGGTTAGAGTTGTTTTCTTTATTTTCATGATAAAATTGTAGTAATTATGGGTAGAAAGTTTAACAACTAAGGTTAGGATGCCCAAATTATAGTTGAGGCCATGTGAGAACCTTAATGGCTTTTGTGATCCAAATATAAGAATGGATAAAAAGTAAGTCATATGTGTCAAATCTAGGTGGATGGCAAAACATAAATACTTAAGTAGGGTTTTGGTAAAACCTTAGGATCACCTAAGATAAAAAAAATTATAGTTTAAGAAGTGCCTTAACATAAGCTCAAATAGTTTATTAAGGTGCTTTTAGAGTAGTCCCCAATATCTTGTCAAATGTTGTCATATGTAGTAACAATCTTCTAACACTTGTACAAATAACACAATAAGAGAATCTTAAGCATACTATCTTCATGGCTCCCAAGGTCAGAGCACAAGGTTGTGATGAAACAAACCAAACATTTTGGACTCCATGGACTAGGAAGGAGGTCTGATGATATTATGGACATAGTTTTGATAATGGAGGTACCACAATGCATGAGTAGACTCCCTAGATATAGAGTTTCATATTGTATGATCATATACTCCCCAGTTTTTTAGAGTGTCAATTTCATCTTTGTATTAGCAGTTGATAGGGGATGTTCCATTTCATGTGGCTAAACTCCCTAGTTTGTAGGGTGCTAGTTATTTTATTACATACTTCAAACTTGGTGAACTACCACATACCTATTGAGCTCATCTCATGGACTATGGATGTGCTAAATTTCATTATCAAGAAGTGTACATGTTTATTGACAACTATTTGGAAACATTGAGGTATTAACTATTTTCATATGATAGACACCCTAATTACATGATCATAGGTTCCCAATATGTCTGAGTTGTGCTAAATATTCTTCAAACCATCAAGGCACACAAATTGATAATGGGACACTCATCATCATGTTTAGCTAAGTTATTGATAAGTGTGTCACAAAATTTAACAGGTTACAATTTATATTAAATAAGTTAAGTCTCTTAGAGTTCACTGATGAGGTTAGTGATCAATGCAATTCATCAATGATAATATCTTAGGTCATGTGTTTGTTCTGCTTGATAAGCTAAAAAAACTCTAATGTGATCATTTAACATAGTTTGTGTGTCTTAATAGTGTTGATGATTTAGCATTTTATTTCATGAAGTCTCAGGTTTAGTGATGATGTTTTCTTTATAGTAAATGTTGCATTGATATTTCTTAGTTGTATCAAACTTTTAATAAGTTCAATTGTTAATTATGCACATATTTAAATTTTGCATTTAAAAAGTGTATATTTCACTATGAATGGTATGTGCATCATGGTGATAACTTCATAAAATTTATTGTGTATAGATGTTATGAAATATTTTGTAGGATTGCATTACTACAAAGTAGATATAGATGTGTTGAGCAAATATATCCAGGCAAGGTGAACCAATCTTTTTATTAGATAAGCAATAGATCCATAGAGGTATGAGGTTCATTAAAACAATACCACATGAGAATCATTAACATATTTTTTAATCTCAACTTCTATATTGAAAATAAGGTAGGTGAGTTGTGGGTTGCTAACCATATACATTAGTTGTCCATGGGTTACATTCCACTATAGAATTTACAAAACAAATGTTGCTAGAAAGGTCATGTTGTTACACAACTAGTAGAATTATTAAAACTTACCTTTATGAATAAGTGGAACTTAAATTAATGCAATCAATTTGTTGTACATGTTAACAAATTCTATCATAATATCTGCACATCAAGGTTATCATTGCATTGTGTAAACCATTGAATATCAACTCCTTAGATTAAAAATATTTGTACATCCACATTTTATTCTATTAATTCACATAAAAAGTTTTATCATACAAAACAACATAGTATGACATACTGGTATGACCTTTTTTTATTTACAAATAAGTGAAAGGATTTATCACAAAATTGGTATAATGATGTCACAAAAATATGGTGTTATTTATCGTAATAAAGGAATCATTAAGTTAAGCTAAAAGTGTGAACTAAAAATAATAATTGTATTACACATGTACATTCTGAGAAAAACTACTGTACGTTAACTTAAAAATAAAAAAATGTGTTTTACTTGTACACCTTACAATATGTTCATCAATATCATAATTGTATGATAAACTTTTGTATCTAAAATGGAATTGTTAGATAGATGATTTGTCAAAAATACCACCTCTGTGTTCTTATCACTTTTGTATGATCAATTTATCATATTTGTATAAACTATTATTGAAAATAGTAATGCCTAGCTAAAGCACTTTTGGAATGTACATCAAGTTGTTTGGCTTACCCTAAACAACAAGATGCTCATCAAAAATAGAAATATGAGTGTTTTATATCTTACAAAAATTGGATGAAAACATTTTTTTCTTATATAAGGGTTTCTTCTGCTTAACCTAAAAGATATCCTAAAACCGTTGCTTTGTGAGTTTTAAAAATGTACCCAGTTCTTTAATAGTGGCATGTTTCACATGTATGCAACACACAAAAAATTAAATTAGAATAGTTCATTTTATATCTCAAAAAGTAAAACATTTAAAATCTACAAAGATTTGAGCTATGAATAAAACAAAATATGCACACATTTCAAAGCAAAACACATTGACCTATATATATTTATGCAATATTTTTGTTAGCAATACAAATTAGTCAAACTTCAATTACTAATTGACATTTAATTACTAAATTAAAGGTATAGTTCTATAGACATTTAAATAGTCCATTTATCAATTCTAAAAATATATTGAACTTTTCTTATAGCATTATCTTAACAAATACTTTATTGTGACTTATTTTTGATAAAAATTTAAAAAATTACTAAAACCTTAAGTATTTGAATAACTAAAAGACATATATAAATATGTGACAATAAAATTCTATAAATCATGTGCCATCTTACAAAATATCTTTGCCGAAACTATAAACATTAAAAAAATATATCATCAAGAAAATAATGCATTCCAAAAAAAAGAAAAAACAGTCTAAACAACTAATTTATAAATTAAAATACACATAATGACTATATTTTTTATAAAATAAACAAGTATATCATGAAATTAAAAAATAAATATCCATATAGACCATTTAAAAAATAAAAATTTTAGAATAACAAGTTTCAAAAAATTATCCTTGTGATTAATACCCAACATTCTACTAAAAATGACTTGTATTTAAATAATCAAAGACAAGAGCCATAAACATTAAAAATGAAATGCAATGGTAAAAACTTAGATGCATAGTAAATTAGTTGATAAAAGATACATAAATCAAGAAAAAGAAAAAAATATTATTTATTGATTAATACAATTGATATGTCAAAGTAAAATTACATTGCCTATTAAATAAATATGATTTTGTAATTTAATGTTGAAAAATACAATCAACTAAAAACTAATAAAACTAATCATAATTGTGAGATAAAAAAAATCTTTATAAGTTATTTGTAATATATGGAAGACATATCAAATACCAACAAATACATTAATGTAAACATAAAAAGTCAAATAATTAAAAAAACTATATTTTTGCAGTAATTTAATTTATTATTTTTTTTTGTTTTCTTTATATTTTCACATGAATTAAAAATAATAATCCAATTATATTAAATAATTACATGAAAAGCCTAAAAATTCCTTGATAATGATAGTTGGCTAACAATGCACACGACTTGAGAACAGTCCTAGTTCTCGACGTAGTTTGACAATCTAATAATTTTGTTAACACATTAATATGTACCTTTGCAAAGTGTTATCTTTGGTCAAAATTCTTCTGCATATCTTATCTCCTATAACACAATATACTACGATACTGCAACCCTTAGTTGCATTCAACATGTTTGTTTGATCTTTTTGAGATAATGAACATTTGATGATGATGTACACTATTAGTGAATAAGATGCACACTACCAATGTCTTAGAACAAATGAGAAATCACTCTAACATCGAGTCTTGCACATTTGAACAATGTCTCTAACAATAAGTTTATATCATAAGTGATTGATTCCCAAGTTGAGCTATACACTAAAGTGTTGAGCTATTGAGCCATTGTCAATTAAATCATTGACTAATTCAATGACTGCATGAATCCCATGCAAACTTCAAACTCTGTGATACCTACAACTAATACATATCATCCCTGTGTTGCTCAAAATGGTACATTTTATCTATCATGATGAATGAATGTTCTCAAATTGGTACATTTTATCTATCCCTGTGTTGCTCAAATTGGTGCTTCAACCATCATAAACAAACCTTTACAATGTTTAGAAAGGCATAACATATCCAATGCTTTAGAGGTAGGTTATTTTGCTACTACATTTTAATGAAAGAGGCAACTTTCTTAACCATTTTATAATTCTTACTCCAACAAATTAATTTTTTACTTAATCTAATTATCCAAGTGGGACAATTGTAAATATATTTCTGCTTAAACTCACATTAGTTTAATCATTATATTGTAGCCCAACTCAATAATTAATAAATTGATTTTGTTTTGTTTTAGCATATCACGCCTTGTAGGAAAGCTTAGGAATTTAATCCATTGTATATTTTTCATTCCAACTCTAAAGAATACGTCAACTGTTTTAATGTGGTGATTTTGAAAAATTCTTCAAAGCATAGAAATCAATCTTTGTTGGAGAAGCCATGAATGTTAAGATTGTGCATTTAAAGTAGCGGTGGAATTCATATAATTACTTCCCAATGTTTGTTTCTTATTGTTTTAAGTTGTGATGCTAGCCTAAAAAACTATAAAATTGCCTTTTATGCTTATTATATGAGCTAAAAGCATTGAGAGGTGGTGCAATTTAGAATATTGAACTAAATAAAAAGATTTAGATCAAACAAATTTTTTTCTTATATTGTGGAACCTTTTTAGCTTTCCAAGTTTTCTTATTGAAAAGAAATAGAAGAATATGCATAATTTTATACAAACTCAAGTGATTACCACCCTGCTTCCATAAATTGTTTATTAAATCAAAATGGTAAACACCTATGCTCTCTAAATTTTTAGTCCATTAGCAAAGCTTCAACAATCCTTTTAACCTTATCACAGCCGACAATTGCTTGAACAAGAGAATCCTCATTCAAGGAAAGATGATAATTGAATGCCATATCTAAAACTAAAAAACTTCTCAAAATCTCAATAAATAGCAATTTTGTATGAATATTTGAAACTAGAGTTCAAATCTTTTATTGACATATAAAGTTCCAAGAAAAGAAGTTTGAATTCATTATAAAAAGTTTTTCTTAATAATATCCCATTTTGATTGCAAGTTTATTGTCCCATTTTTATTCCACATCTAGTGATAGTTTCTTATTATTCTATAGTAGTGTATATGTTTTGAATCATAGTCCTTAATATAGTTGATCTACTTCCACACATCAAATGTTCTTTTCTTGTACAAATTTCAATATTTACTTGGAATATAACTTGTCCAGATGGAGCTCATGGTCTTCAATGTCCATTATATGTTTGTAGAAGAACTTAGTTTTTCGTTGCATCCTTCAACTTCTTATGTCCATAAACATTTTATATAGCCTATAAGTTGATATTCTCTCAATTGGACCAATGATGTATATTCACCATAATTGGATTACTCCTGACAAAGCCATTCAGTTTCCATTCCACTCTATTTAAAATATATCTAAGTTTCACTATCATTAAAAAGTATGTGAAGATTGATTGCAATACATGCTTCACCAAGATAAGTCTACTTTTAATTGAGAATAGCTTCTTCTTTTAGCCAACCATCTTACTTTCTAGTTTTTAAATTATATGTTGGAAGTAGCTATTTTTCTTTACCCCAATGTTAAGTGGACAATATAGATAATTAATTGCAAGTTTAACACACTAAAAGCCATGATTTTGACTTATTTCTTTTCCAACTTCCTTTCACTTTTTTAATTAAAGACTTTCCTTTTAATTAATTTATTTAAAGTCCACTTTTTTCTTGAAACTCTTTTAATAGAATATAAATCCATTATTGTTTTGTCCCTTTCAATAAAATCTTATACTTTTTCTATATGCGTAGTTGTTTTGCAATCCTTTGATTGAGCATTGTATGACATGTTTTCAATAATTTTGAAGCTTATCTATAGCATTGGAAAAAATTTTTTTGCTAACATCAATAGTAAGAAAGAAAGTGGGTTCCAATAATTAGGCCTACTTAAAGCTTGTAATAAACATTGAGCTATGATGATGGAGATCTTGGAGCTGACAAGAATATTAATAATCACATTGACAAAGTTTTATCAAATTTGAATTTTGTGGGAACACAAGCTTAGAAATCCCAAGACCATATATTCTTCTCATTAAATATACTTTATCATGCAATTCTTCTCTCTTACATGTTAAAAGGCTCAATTAAATCTTGAGTAAATAGAATATTACCAATAATCTCTCTTACTTTTAATAAAGGCTATATATTCAAGTGAAATTATTTTTAAATGCATGTGCGAAAGCCTATCAGTGACCACTTTTAGAAATACCTTTTTTTAAAAAACATTAAATTTACAAATTGATCTTTAATCGTTGAAGGATTTTAGGTTATTATTGTTTTTATTCAACACTAAATTGGCACTTGTCATTTCATTATGGGTTAGCATCACAACAAAATTTCTACTACAAGTGGTACATCCTCAACAATGATATCCCAACATTTAATAAAACATTGTCCATTGAAACAATCCATGTTGATCTATTTGAAACACACTCACTTTTATCTCACCGAAGATAATCTCTTTCATTCAGTCCATATTGTTTGACTTACAAATTTTAAAGGGACACAGCTAAGAAGAATTTCATTATCTAAACAATCACTAACAATTATTAATTTTTGATAATGGTGAATAGTCATCTCTTGAAACTTTTCTTCCTTCTAAACGAATGGTCCCAAGATATCTTTGATATAATTTATATTCAATCATGTTCTTGTTTCATCTACCATAACAAGGGAAAATTTATATTTTTCCCTATATATGAGTTATTTAATTCCTTCTATTTGATACAAATACATCTTCTTCTTAGTAGTTACATCTAATAAGTAATCATATACTGGAACATGGTCACCTCTTGCATAATCGCTTCAGTAAGCTTTAAATTTTTCTTTTTTTGATTTAGAAATTCTTCATGTTTAACAACCTAAAAAGTTTTACTAAAATCTCTATTTATTCCAATGCTTTAAATTTTCTTTAAACATCTTTAGCTTGATGTGCAAAGCTTTCAAACTTATTCAATTTTTTTTATTTCATAATTCCTTGCAATTGTTTTCATGAATGTATATGCAACTACATATTTTAAAGTCTAAATTATTTTGGCATTGAAGCTAACATCATCATCAATTTTAGCACTTATGGAGTGCAATCTAAACCTGTTTACAAAGATGTCATATAATGGATTAAGTAGCTAAATCTTAGCAAGTTGTATTCTTTAAAACACTATCAACCATTGACAAACCCATCTCCCATTCCTTTTCCTAACCAAAATGAATGAACAACTATTGAACAATAGATCTTTTAGTCGACAATGATTTATTCAATCTAAGAAATGCTACACCTCCTCCAGCTTTGTTAAGGAATTTGCTTTGTATTCATTAACTCATACAAATACATTGAAATCTTCTCCCAGAACCCAAGTGTTAAAAATAATCTTACTACACTGTATAGGTTTTCCAAAGACTTTTCCTTTTCCAACAAGAGATTTTGGCGTAAATAAAAGATCAATTAACAAATCAATTTCATGTTAAGTGTTTGATCAATAAATAAATGAATTCTCATCATTAATTAATACTTTGCAATCTAGTACATCCGAAGAACCAAAGTTTTGTTAGATGTGTTACATGGATAATGATCACATTTCTACCCCCCTCATCAACTTACCATTAAATTCATTTGCAACATATGCTCAATGAGAACAATTAGACCTAAATGTTTTTCATTAAAAAGATGCTTAAGTTATTGAATTGAGCTTTATTTATTTACTCTTCTAATATTTCTCCCTAGGATGCTGTTCATTCTTGATTAATTAACTAACAATTCAAATGGAATAAGAGCTTTTATGGGATGCATTTGAGATCTTATACTTGTCTTGAACTTTCCTTAAATTCCTCTTAGCGTGCTCTCTTAGAATGGTGTTGATTTCCTCCTCATTTTAGTGAATTAGTAAAGGACCTTTGTCCTCTTATGCAACTCTTTACTAAATATTTTCAATGATTATGTAACACTCAGTTCGCTACGTAAGTGAGACAGAAGAACCAAGAAAAGCTTTGAGGTATGGGAACCAAGATTACACATGAAGGATAGAAGGACTACAAGAATAGGAAAAATGATTGTCTGTTTTAGCCAAAAAAACCTACAATTATGAGATGAAGGAACCCTACACACAATAAAAAACAAACTTATAGCACTGGTCATAAGTAACCTACATATATTCATGCAAAACACTTACAACTTGGTAAAAGACCAATATGAAAAATTATACAATGTCCTAAAAATGCAATGAAGAAACCATGTAAAAAGTTTAATTACAAGGTCTTTTAACTCAAATCAATTTATGTAGGAGGTACAACAAATTAAAATTAAAGAAATGTGAGAGACATAAATAATTTAGCTCAATGGAAGTAACTAAGTAATAATGTGCAAACTAGCTTGATGTGGAACGAAATGATGATGACATGGTGATGGATGATGATCAAAATATCATTATTCTTCATCTAATCCTTTTCTTAAAAATTGACTATCCTCTAATAAAACTTTTGTTCAGTGACATGCAAAATGAATAATATCCTTTTTCTATTTGGACCACTTATATAAATATTACAATTCTGTTTAATGGATCCAAACAAATCATCAAATGGAAATGAAAAGAACTACAAAGTTTTTGCCAAATTAGCCATTAAGAATAGGTCATGAACTAATTGTATCATCTAATCAAAGTAAACAAGTATGATGCTACAATATTCACGTCACCCAACCTATTACATAATTTACAATTGTGTATTTCTCTTGCTAAAATAGAAGCAAAACTATGCAATGAACATATCATATATTTTTTAGCAGCAAAACTCTCTAAATTTAGATTTTAATGCCATGGGATTTTACTGGGCTATATTGTAAGATGAAAATTATTTTAAATGTACAAACCTTCCTCATCCATTAATCTCATAGTAACTAAAGTATTACACACATAGTTGAATTGTGCTTTTATAATTGAAATAGGCTCAATGCCTAAGTTTCAACTATCACCTCTATGGGAAAATGTTCCCATATTAGTAAAGTAGATTGTACATGTACAATAAGAAAAACTATGGAACATACTTAATATACTTATGCAAACAACTTGTGTGATACTTGGGAAAATTAGATTTGTACTTGTGCAATATATGCATCATGCATATTCAATTAACATATTCAATGAACATAGCCTAGAACCACTCTGTCTAACTATCAATCACACCTCATTGCTAGCTAGTCATATTATATGATCAATCCATCATACAAGTATGATTAAAATAGTTGATACATATTTTTTTTAATTTATCAAATCTGAATTTCCTACTTTATTAGGCTTTGCAAACTAATATTCTTAACTAAATGTATCTAAGAAATATTTATGTGAAAATCAAGCTAGATAAGATGCATGCCCTAAGCAAAGAGAAATATTAATGGAAAGATGATTTTTAAACACTTAACCTTATTGAAACCTAGTTCATTAGGTAAATTATTTTAGATTTCACATGCTAGTACTAATAAAGATAGCTCAAGAATGACATTCACCAAGCATTACTCAACCTTGCTTTTCCCTTGGGTCAAGTAATCGTTATATCTCCACATGATACACTTAATTGTCCATAAGAAGCCTTATCTATTCTAACTTAATGAAACTTTTTAGCAAAATAACATAAAGATTTTATTCATGCTAAAATAATGTTGTTAACACAAAGGGTTTAACAAAAGGTGTTTATAGTATTGCAAAAACATATGGCATTACTTTTGAATTATATGTAATTATAAAATTGAACCAATAGAAATCAAATAGAATTCAAAAATTATTTTGTTTATGGAAAAAATATATTCTAATCATGACATTAAAAACATTCGAATCTATGAAAATTTTTTGTAGTTGTTAATAAAGATTTGTATAATTAAAAATTATTTCTTAATAAAAATATATTAAAATCTTGAAGTTGCAATTTTCTTTAAATAAAATAACTTAAGTGTTTAGAGTGATTTGGTTATATATCAATGAAATAATATTTTAAAATAAAAACTTTTTTTGTATTTTTGTTAAAGGATTAACACTGAATTTGAAAAACATGCCACATGATGTAATTAAAATAGTATATAATATCAAAACAGTGAAAGCAATTATTGTAAAGAAAATTTTTTATGTTCATAGCTAACTGATAATTTGTGATTGTAATTTTTATCTTTCACTAAAGTTTGTCTCTTTTACAAATTTGTATATTTCTTTGCATTGTTTTTTTGTGGGTTTGTGATTGTTTGCTTCTTGGTGCTATCATTTTGCATTCAATTAGGAGATCTAGTCATCTACTTTGACTTTGCATAGGAATCGACAATGATTCCTTTTTTGGTCTCTCAATATTAAACTTAGCAAAGCGTAATATCAGGTCAAGTAGTCGCAAGTAATAATTGTTTAATGTTCCAATTAGCACTGGCCTTGGCGGAAAAATTAGCATCAAGTGAGTGAAGAGTAACATCAGCAAAAGCCTTCATTTAATTCATTGAGATCTAAGAAAATAGAAGTTAAAAATTTATAGGATGCATAAGCACCCATCTCTCTAATTTTCCATTACCAACTATGATTTCTTTCTTTGACCTCCCCTATCTTAATTTGATGTGTTACTCACTCATCTTTTTTATTTATTACTCTAAATCAAATATCCTTACATATCTAGCATCAATGTATAATTTGTTCATGCTAGCTTTGTTAATAGGCTTGGGGTAGTGATGAGTTCTTTTTTTGTTTATTTGCTTGATATTATGGTAAGCCAAGCTAATAAGACACTGTTTTTTACATTCTACACATTAATTGTTGCTTTATGAGCCTAAAACTATTGATGATTTACTTAAGATTGGAGGTGATACATTTGTGGTGATGGGGCCATGGCCCCTCAACAATGTGTTAGTTAGTAGCAAGTTATGAATGCATTATTTGACTACATGTTTGAAATGACCATGGTTTATAGGTTGGAGATAGACAAATTAAGTAGTAATATCCTATGAGGTTCATATAGACATGGTGAATGCTTATTAGACCATCAAATTGAGTCAAATATGCCTCAAGTCTATCCAAGGTGGGCCTCCAAGCATGTGTGAGCCATTCCTTAATTGATGATTCTATATTTTGTATGATAAATTTCATTATTAAATACACAAGGAATGAGCCTACCCATCTTACGTTTTAAAGAGGCATATTACTATTGACCTATTTGTTAAACTATTATATGCATGCTTTGGAAATTGTATAAGTAAATCCTAGTTCTTAAGGTCTAATCCTAGAAAATATCGTAATAGAATTCTTAAGTTATGATTGATTGTTAGAGTTTCACCATCAATTTGGGAGTGGTAAGGAAATGAGAATCTTAACTTTGTTCCCATAAAGTGCCGAAGTATCTTTGAAATGTTCTAATGAAATGAATGTCTCTATCTATGACTATGATCTTCATCAGCCCATGAAGCTTTATAATTTCCTCAAACAATAGTAGAGCAAGGTGCAAGGCATTAGAAGTTCATAGAATAGGATGAATATGAACATTTTTCTGAATTGATCAGCCATTAAAAAAAAGATAATGTCAATCCAACCAATGCTTTTCACCTTTGAAGGACAAAGTCCACATTATAGACCTCTTACGATCATGATAGTGCAAGCAACGAGGTCTAAAATCTAGGGTTATTGACATGAAGTTTATTGATTGTATAAGTCATACACACGATAACTATTTGAGAAACTTGCCATTTTAATGCTAGCAAATAAAACCAATCATCACTAGCCATAGTTGTTTCGTCTCGCTTGAAATGGTTTTCTAGTCCTCTTGATACATCCTAACCTAAGAAATCCCTAGTTGATGCTGGTAGTTTGCAAGATTTATAATACCAAAATGATAAACATTTATAATTATATGTTAAATGTTGTCTTAGTTAGATTGGAAACTTGTTCTCTATAAATGACTCAAAGTCAATGTTATTTGGGTACAAATTAGGTATAACTTTAATGCTAAGGATAGAGACATATAATATGATAAGTATACAGTTTTATTAAGTTAATGGCTACCTTTTTTTCTACACCAGACCTATTTTTGAGGACAAAAGTTTAACTTAGGAGAAATTCATCCCACTTTGCACACAATGGTTTTAACTTCTTGTAAGAATTTAGATCCCTTAAAACTTTTTTGTTGAATAATGAAGAAATTATTGGGTTGGGGATTAACATTTCCAATTCCTTAAGGTTTAAAAAATGCTAAAAAATTCTTTGACATTGAATAAATTTTTTCCCTGTCTTTATTTCTCTCAAAATAAATGATCAATAATCATTTCTAGCTATAGACACCTCTTATTCTTATGTTTGGGGCATCATAAAACACCTCAAAAAAATAAGGTAGTCTTGAAGTTAGAGTGTAAGTGCTTGGATCATATATTGCTTAATCTTTTCAAATTCTTTCCCAATTATTGTGTAGGGATGGCACTAAAACCCTTGGTGAGCCTCTTATAGAAGTTCACTAGACCAAAAAATCTCTTAACATCATGGATGGTTTATGGTGTTGGCCAATCAATTATACTCTAACTCTTATTGAGATCTTTTGATATGCCATCATTTGAGACAATAAATACTAGAAAGTTCATGTGTTTAATAAAAAAGGCCCTACTTCTTAGGTTGGTGTAGAAATTTATCAAAGTTATTTTTTTCAAAACTTTGATCATAACAAAATCCAATATCACATTGTCAAATGTACCTACAATTTAGATTATTGTTCTATGCAAATGTTTGTCATGCTAAGAATCTAGAAATCAAAAAACCACTTGAATTAATCAAATCTAAAGCATTGCCATGAATATCTACTTAATTTTAATAAAAAAGGAAATAACAAGCACAAAGTCTAAATAAATATTTCAAAATAGTTAATGTCTAAAAGCCCTTCCAACATTCCCAACTAGAAATTGAGGGACATACGCACCTTAGAAACCAATTAGGTTCCCTTAAATGTTAAATGTTTGAGTCCCATGATCCAAGCTAGACATGGCCTACTGCCTGTCTAGCATATATATGAGAAAAGGTTGTTTTTTACAAGATTTATTTTTATTAATCTTGAATTTGGAAGTGTCATTTCATTGTTTATGTACTAAGCTAAGGTTTAATTTTTCCACAAGGAATTTTATGCCCTAGCACTCATGGTTTTGGAACTATATAACACATTTTTAACACATCATAGTACTCAATTGATTTGTAGGAATTTCAAGCCTAAAAAAGTGGCCCAACTCATATATACATATCATATAACAAGGATTTACATAAAATTGTGAACATCAACTCAATTTTTAACTTTAATGTTTTATCTCACCATAAAATTATTAGTTATTTTTGTACCCCATCAATGTGGTGAACATTTTAATTAATGTATGTTATTATGCATCAAATTTATGTAGAAGGAAAAATGAGATCATTAAAAATCTTAGTTTTCTATAAGATATAATAAAAGAACAATGGAGTAGTTGAACAAATGATGAGTTTTTGATATTCCACTGGTCCTATCTCAATTAAGAGGGTTGCATTAATCATAAATTAGAACTTTCCTAGTTTCAAGAACTTATAACATTGTTCATGCTGAGAGTAAAGATATTTTACATACAAATTTGAATAATTGGCAAGGTATTACAATTTATTTTGCTTTTAATGACAAATCATGTCTTGGTTAAGAGGGAATTCACATTAAGTTCAATGATTAATGTAAAGTTACCAAAGGAAGCATATAATCATTAAATGACCATTTATATTTTTGAATAAGACTATATTAAAATTTAACCATAGAATCCTTACAAAGTTGTGCAAGGACATAAACAAATGAAATCCATGATATTCCCAAAAAAATTCTTAGGTTAGGCATTAGGGTAATGTTTTGGATGATTCTTTTAACAATATTTCACATGAAAAACACGTTAAGGATTCCTTTACTATGTTTAGTCACAATAAAAACATTAACCACCATTTAGATAGTTATGTCTTGGAAGAGAATTACATAGCTTTTCTCACATTCAAATTCAAAAGGTTCTTATATCCAACTTAACAAGATAGTCCCTTTTGTGTTTCGATAACCTTAGTTGACTTTAGTGTATGATATGAAAGGTTATACCACTTTATAACCTTAGTGTAGAACATCTCTAATTTTAAGCACTTACTCTATCATTCCTGGAGACCTTTCTTCTTATAAGTGAGCCTCCTTTTTCCTTGGCTACCTTTTGGTTTTCCTCCTTATTGTGCTCCATGATAAAGTTTTTATCCTTCCCAACCTTTATAATTATGAAATCTTAATTTCAATGAAACCATGGTTTACTTAGTGTCTACATATCATTTTAGTATGACAACATCATCATACTGCATAGTTATCCAATCCTATAGTTGTTAATAAAATTTCCTTAGGTTTTCTTGTTTGATCTATTATCCAAAGTTGTATGATATACTATACATCATGACACCATCAACACTCAACAAAACATATTTGTAAGATGTTAAGATTCATATTATACAATCTTGAGCACTTCCATCATTTCAAAAATTGGAATGTTTCACTTTCCTTATTATCTTGCTTTATATGTTGCATCAAGAAAATATGAGCAAATCATACTTTCACAATCTTGCTACTCATATACCTCTTTTGTGCCATTTATTGAAATATCAAAAATGATTTTCCAATATTATGCCATAAAATAATAAGAGTCAAGTGACTATGCAATTTCTTCCTCACATCACACCATATGGCACACAACTATTATACTAAAAACTCTTCATCAAAAGCATGACTAGTAGCAACAGAATTTGATTTACCAAGATTGGCATGCATTACTTTAACAAATAAGATAGAATGCATTGGTTAGCTGAATGGAAGCATAACAAGTATCTGCAGGTGCTCATATTAAAGTTTTATACCTAAGGATGCTTTAAATGTTTAGGCCTTAAAACCTTAATTTTCATTCATTATTATTCTCATGTTACTTCATGACATGGTGATGAATATGAATGAATGTATTAGATGTAATGTATAGAATCACATGAACCACACAAGAAGATTTCAATATCTGTTAAAAATCTAGTATACTACATGCACATAAAGATTACTTTTGATGGTTATTAAACAATTAAAAGTAAATTCCTACATGGGTCAGAACATTAAGAGGGTGCTCTTAGAATATCCCTTGTGAGATAAACTTGTTTTTGACTCTTGTAAAGCAATTAATCTTTTCCTTTACCTAAAATAATAACTCATGCAAATGTTTAGTTAAAATAATATGGTTTGGGCATAAAACAACTACCACAAAAGGCCATAAGGTTAACATTATAAAACAAAGTTGTCTTGGGTTACTAAGTTTAATTCTTATGTAGATGTATAATCATGTATCAATAAAAAGCACTAGTGGAACCAAACCATAGCTTTCGAGACCACTTATAGCTAACTTATAAAAATTTAAAATGAATTATGAAAACTAGTTGTCCTTCATAATAAATAGTTAATTGGTCAAATTTAACTATGTAAGTGTGTGTGTGTGTATAGAATTAGATAAGAATGTGATATGTTGTTGCAAGACATGGGCATGATTGTCATGATAAGTATTTGTTAAGGAATAGTCTAGCAAGGATGAGTGCTTCCTACACTAATACTTAACAACATCTTCGGACATAATCATGGGTTAACAAAATTTTGGTGCATACTGATGAGTAATAAGAAATATATGTGACTTGTAGAACTAGTTCCTGAAAACTTTAATTGTGGATTTAGAAGTGCTATGATTGAAAAATAGTGTATGTCATGCTTGCACAAAATATCTTAACAGATAAGTACAAAACTTTCTAGTCCTAAGAATTTTTATATTGAAAGTTTAAACACTTAATAGTCACAAAAGAACTTATGATAATTAACACTAAGACATCCTTATTCTAATAGTTAATTTAGTAACCAATCATCGAATAGGAATAATGTGGATATCTAACAAGAACAATCCAACTAAACCTCATAGCAAAAGAAGCTTTGTGTGAAAAAGAATATATGACATTCAGTTTCATAATAGTATGATCAAAATACCTAAATATCAACTTGGCTAAAAGTCTATGAGATTCAATCAAACTTGTCTAATTTCATGTTCATGCTTGCATGATTAAGTATTTTCTCACATTAATATTACTACAATAATCTTATCAATAATGTGTAGTTTTAAATTTGTACAAAATTGATCTATGATAATATAGATCATTTGTGGTAAAGTAAAAAGGGATGAATTATTTAGAACAAAAATTTTAACTTCGAAAAAAATGTATTTAAAAATATTTTTTGAATATTTACTTTTAATATTTAAAAAGCTTTAGTGAATATATGTAAATGATTTTGTACAAAACTTAAAATTTATTTTATGCACATTAATTTTTTTAAATTAAAAATAAGATTTATGAAATGAAAAATTTGCAAAAAATAACAAAGTACATAGATGCTTTTAAGTGGTTTAGCTAGAATTTAAACCTACATCCACCCCCAACATATGCCAATAAAAAACCTAACTGTTTAGGTGAAGTAAAGACTCGTATTTGTGGCAAAACTAAAAGATGTGTAAATGTTAAATCTTATTAATATTATCTTCTTTGAAGTGATAAACCACCAATAGATGCATTTCAAATTTAAATTTAGGTATTTTGATTTTATTTTGATCGGAATATTAAGCTTGATTAAAATATTTTTATAAGATACATAAAATAAATTCAAATTAATCTTAGAACAATATTTAGGTTTCTAATATTTTTTATCTATCCTCTTATCTTAATAATATTTTTAAAATCCTTAATTAATCTATCATAAAAAATAATATTAATAATAATAATTAATCAGTTAAAATTTTAATAACAAAAAATATCCCATTCATACCTGCAATTAACACCTAAACCAATCGGGTCGCTACAGTGAACCACTATGGTTCAGCGATAACTAACACTTGATAGGGTTCAGTACACCAAACATCCTTCATAATCAATCCCAAAACATTGCATTTTGGATCGGGGCATCAATCTTGCTTTCGTAGAACTAATCGAGTATATCGTGCTGGTTCCACAGGTGATCGATTCCCTAACTTAGCAAGGGTAGCAAACTCAGTTATTCGACTGTGTATAAACGTTATGAAAATCTTTATAAGGAGAAAATAGCAGAACAAATGTGTAATGTGGGCCTAAAAACACAAATGTTTTCTGCACGATGATCTCTCAAGTTGCGACAGTAATGTGAACCATTCGATCATGAATCTTGCAATCAAATGATCACTATCGTATTGTATTTTTTAAAAGGAATAATTCTATCAGTCATCTGATTGCACAATTTTGATATTGCAAGGTCCAAATTTCATCTGCTCAAAAACATAAATCTTGTCATCATATCACAATTCAGATCTAACGACCTAGATCAATTTTCTATTTCTAAAGATGTGAATTTGATTGTATCAGTCTGATTATGTAGTTTTTGTGATCAAATGATCATGGATTTTTCTGATCAAATGGCTCCTACCCAACGGCTATTTTAGCCATTATTTTGAGCTGTTGGAGATTTTTTTTACAAATTTTCTTGTTAAAATATTATGAAAGATACAAAAATTGCAACGACAAAATTGAGTATTTGGTAAGTGCTTTTGGTTCTTACAAATTGCCAATAAACAAGAGATTTTTGTACAAAATTAAATGGAGAAATTTTTATGTGATGAAAAACTTTCATGCAAGAATATTCAAGGCATTAGCAAATGTTCCCACTTTGTCGCTTCCAAATGCTGCTACGTCATTCACTCGTTAAAATTTTGTTGTCTCAAATCAACTAAATAATGAATTTCTTTATTCTTAATTGATTTAATTAAAATACTTGTATCTCTTTAATCATTTCATTAAGAATAAGATTTTTCTAGTATTAATTTCAATTTTAAGTGCCAATATATATTTTTTTATTATCAATTGTTGTAAGATCATAGGCATACACACACAACACACATATGCACGCACTTTCACGTACATAGTACATGCATAAACACACACACACACACTCACATACACAAAAACACACTCGCACATGCTCACACACATGCACAAACATACAAACATATGCACATGCATGAGCTTAAACACAAACACACGCGTACATGCTTATACACAAAAACACCTACACAAACACTTATACAAACATGTGTCAATGCATACAAATGCACACATGCATTATAACACTTATAGACATACACAAAAACATAAAAGCAAACATGAACACACACACATGCATGCACAGACACTTGCACGTACACACACAGATTCACACTAAAATTTGCATACACCCACAAACATAAGAATGCACATATATGCACACATATAGACACACGCATGTATGCATAATCACATGTACACACACATGCACACATACATACACCAACCTACACTCCCACATGCATTTACACAATTGCATACACACAAGCACACAACCATAAACATAAGCACCCGCACACAAACACACATGCAAAAGTGCAATCAAACACACACACACACTCATATGGACATAGATGCTCAAATATGTATGTACACACATAAACATGTGCATAAGAATGTACAAACACACAAATGCACACATAGACAAACACACACATGCACAAATAAGTACACACATATACACACCCACATGTGCATGTATATGTAATCTCAGATGCAAAAATGCACAAACACAAGCAAACACACATGAGCACATGTACATGCATCCACATACTCCACAAATGAGCATAGACATGCATGCAAACAAAGACACATATGCACACCAACACCAATATACATGCACACACATACACACATGCACACACACACACATAAACACCCGAATGCATACACGCAAACACACACACGACTACATACATGTGTGTACATGGGCAAAAACATGCACACACGCACACATGCGCATAAAGACACACACACATGCAAGCACACACACACAGCACCACCTACCCACATGCATGCATGCACAAGCATACACAAACATACATGATTGCACACACACATGTATGTAGTCACACAGACACACATTAGAACACACATGCACACATGTATACATATACACATGTACGCCCACAAACACCCACACACAAATGCAAGCACTGAAACCCACACATATAGAAACACACATTCATGCATGGATGAAAATACACTTATGTAGAGACACAATAATGGAGGCACACACATGCACTGAACATGTGTGCACACTAACACACAAATGATCACATATGAACAAACTCACACACACATAGATGCCTACATATATGTGCACATGCATGTACACAAACATACACACACATAAACATACACACATGCACACACGTACACACACACATGCTCAACACCTACATGCTCACATGCCCATGGACAGGCCCACACTCACGCCTATATGCAAACACAAATTCACCCACATCCAACATCACATGTAGACACACAAAGACATGCACACAAACACACATGCATGCACAGATACAGATACGTGTACCACACTCATAAACATGCACACATTTACGCATAGATAGACAAAGACACAAAAGCTCATATGCACCCGCACATACGCACTCATACGCACTTGAGCACACATGAACATGCACAATCACACATACACACTCACATGTATATGCTTACAGACATGAACACACATGTGCATATAGACATGCACATGCATGCTCACACATACACATGCATAATCTTGTGCATAAACAAATTCACACACATGAGACATGCACATACATAAACTGGCACCCACACATACAGACGCATGCACACATGCTTAAGCTTGTGCACAAACATACTTTAATCACACACACACATATGCACACAAACAAACACATATACACACACATTGACATGCAGATGCACACATACACATGCATCCATGAATAAACACATAAATATGCATGTGCATGCATACACACATATAGAAACACATGTGAACACAAATACATGTGTAGATACTCATGCATATACACACACACACACATATAAACAAACAAATGCATGAATGCACATACACCCACATGCACATGTAAACATGTATCCACACACATGAGAAAGCTCACCCACATGCACACAAACTTACACGTCTATAGACATGCTCACACACACACACACATGTGCACACACACTTGCACAAACACACACATACTTGCACAAACATACACACATGCTCACACATTAACACAGGCATAACATAAACATATGTAGAGAGGCACACGCACACACACACAAACATACTCATGTACACACACATATACCCACACACACACATACACAAATTCATACACATGTACAAATAAACATACATGTACAAGCACACACACATGTACACACATACAAATGTGCAGACACACTTGTATGCCCATATACACATAAAAACATATGTACAAGCACTCACAGCTACACATGCACACAGACATGCACGTACACATGCATACATGTACACACATGCACACTTCTACACACAAAGACATGTGCACACACACACATTCACTGATAAACACATCCATATTCACACATACACACATGCATTCATGCATATAATCACACACATGCACATACACACACACTCTCACATGTGCATACACACACACACTCTCACATGTGCATACACACACACACTCTCATATGTGCATGCACACACACATACACACTAACACTCACGTGCACACATACTCACAGACACATACATGCATAGGCATGCACACACACACACAAGAATGCAGCACACAAGCACACATGTGCTTGTCCATACGCACATAAGCACACTTACAAATATACATGAATACATACATATACACACACACACACACTAACATGCTCCACGCACACACATGCATAAATGTACGAACATAGTAATGCCAAAATGCAAAAATGTACATAAACACACACATGCATACATACATAAATATGCACAGACACATGCACCCACACACAAACATGCACATGAACTCATACACTCACATACACATAGGCATGTGCACATGCATGCAAGCACACATCCACATTCACACTCACACATAAGAAGATGCAACACTTGTATGACCACATAGACAATCATACATGCATAAAGACACACACACACACACATGCACAAATGCACTAGAATACATAGATGAACACACATACACATGCATAACTCAAACATGCACATACACACACACACACAAATGCACCTAAACACAGATGCACACACACACATACACACATGTATATAATCACATAGGCATGCACATGCACACACACAAATACACTCACACATAGGCACGCATGCACACATGCATGCATATCTATACATGCACATATGCACAAATGCACTTATGCACAAATGCACACACACACAAGCTCACACGTATGCACTAGAACCCTCTAAAGGCCACATTAATACACATAGACATGTGATCATGTACTCACATATGCACACACAAATATACAGACATACTCATATGCACACACACATGCACCCACACAAACATATGCATGCACACATTCACACACCTGCTCAAATATACTTACACATGTACAAACAAACATGTCTAAGGCAAACATGTATTTATACATATAGAAACACACACATGAACATAACCACACATAGGCACACACACACACGCACATGTGTTTGCACTTAGATCCATATGGGCACAAATGGTGCATGCACGCATAGGTGCACTCACACATGCATGACCATGCAAACATATGCGTACACATGCACACACACAAAGACATGCACATGCACACACACACACATGCACAACCTGACAAGCATACACACAAACACACACCTGCATGGAAGTATGCACATGCACATATGCACACATACGAATACACATACACACATATACCTAATAGCACAAATACACAAACATGCATCCAGATGCACATGGATACACAAATGCACACTCACAGACATGTAAGGATACATAAACATGCACATGTACATGCACATGCCCACACATACAAACATGTCTATAAATATGCACACACATAAAGATAAAGACACAAACAAACACTAACACACACACACACATATGCATTCACATGCATATGTAAACATACACATAGACATAAACAGTTATAAACACTAACGAACAAGCACACATTGGCACACACATATGCACATGCACACATGCATGCATGCATTTACACAGACACATACACACACACTTCCACCCATACATGAACGTGCACACACATGCACAAACAAACACACACACACCCGTGCACAAATGAATATATACACACATGCACATGCTTGCATGCATACAGACACTCAAATAGGTGTGCACATACACACTTGCATGCAGACAAAACCACTCATACTGCACAGGCATACATGCATACACACAAGCATGATCATGCAAACACTCACATACACATGCCCATACAAATGCACAGACTCACATGCATGTCCAAGAAAGCACATACACACTCACGCATATGCATGGAACCATGCAGATGCACACATGTGCATATGCACACACACACACTAACCTACACACACATAAAAAACACAAACAAAAGCATAGATATGCACACACACACGAGCATGAGCATGCACACAAGTGCACACACAACACACACAATCACATATACTCTTACACCTAATACATGCACACATGCACTAACACACAAACACACACATAAAGGGACACACACAGGAGCTTGAATGCAAACACATAAATACACACACATGTGCACGGACTCACGCATGCACACAAAGTGACACACACAAGAAACCTCACGTGCACCCACTCGCACAGACATGCATGCACACATGCAAGCACTCACACCTCCATAACCACAAATGTACACACATATGGATGCACTCACACATACACACATGCACAAAGACATGCATGCATTCACAAACAAACACATATACACATGCACACATTCACACTTGCATGTGTGGACACACACAAATGCACATACACACATCACATATGCACAATCACACACACTCACACTTGCAGACACATACACACACATTCACTTGCATACAAACTCACACATACACACACATACACACATACACAAATACACACACACAGAACAAACACACATTCACATGGTTGTACAACCACAAATACTCGCATACACACATATGCACATATACACACATACATAAATGCACACACTCATGCATGCACACATATACACATGCATAGACACATACACAAAAACACATGTACACAAATAAGTACACATACATGCACATGTGCAAGCACAAGTGCACATGTAGACACACATGCACAATGGAACATCTAAACAGACACATGAAAATGCACACAACCACCCATGCACACACATGTCCTTGCATGCACACACAAAGGAGAACTCATGCACACACACACACTCATGCAAACACTCACATGCACCCACACACACGAACACATATACACACGCACATATCTGCATGTAAACACACATACACATACATACATAGGTCCAAAACCACATGGACATGCACACACATGCAAACCCATACATACATAAACATGGATGAACACATGCACATGCAGGCAAGCACACACATACCAACGTGCATGTGAGAAACAACATATTTGTGCATGCACATACCATAGCACACACATATGCACAAACATAAACACATAAATACACATAAAAATATACACACATATGCACAAGCATACACATGTAATAACACACACAAGCACACGTACACGCATACACATACATGCATGTATACTCACACATGTGCTCAAGCAGACTCGTACTCTCATGTACGCATAGGCACACACACCCACACCGACACGCACACGCTGACACACACTCACATGTGTACATACTTATACACACACACACACACAAACATGCATGCATAATCCAGATGCATTCACATGCACATGAATACACATGCATAAGCACACACACATACACTTGCTCACTCACCCACACACATGCACACATGCACATGCACAAACATATGTGCACACACACATGCTAATGCAAACACATACAAGAACAAATCTACATGCACATAGATAAGTAAACACAAATACAAAAGCACACAGAAACACATGTACATTGAACACACATTCATAAACACCCACATGCACAAACAAAACCACACATGCAACACACATACACTCACACATATCCACAAACATGCTTAGGGACATGCACACACATGCACACATGCATACACACATAGGTGCACACATGAACACAAACAAGCATGCACACAAGTACATGCATAAACACACACCCTTGCACACACATGCATGCACACACACACATACATGTACACATGCACACATACACATACACATATGCATACATCTATGTAAATTCACACACACAAACATAGACATGGATGCATAAACATATGCACAAATACACACTCACAAACAAACTTACACTAGCATGCTCAGAAACATACATAGTATGCATGCATGTAGTCAACCACACATGCACACATATGAGAACACACACATAGGTACATTGACAAACATGCACATACACACATGTACACGCACCCACATGTAGACATGACACACAAACACACATACAAAAAAAACATGCACACACACACATACTCACATGCACCCAGATGCACACACATACACACAAACATGCACATGCTTGCAAATACATAAGCAAGCACATGCACAAGAACACAGACATGTATTAAGCTATGCACATGCATTCGTATGCACACATGCACACACACATACATGCACATAGACACACATACACATACAAACAATCATGCACACACAGATATCAACATACACTGGTGTACACACAAATTCGCACAACAAATGAACACCATTAGCTGTTGTATGAACAAAAAATGCACACACACACATGCACACAAACACACACATGCAAACAAATACACATGCAAGCACATGCACATTAACACAAACAAATACGCCCACATAAGCACACATAGATGCACATGCACACACATACATGCATATAAACATGAATAGAAACATATGCATACACACACGAACACACTCATATGCACATGCACATCAACATGCACACACAAACACATGCATGAGCACACCCACACTCATCTTGACATGCACACAAACACACATGCATGCACACTCACACATACACACATTGTACACATAGACCCACACACACTTGCACACACTAGCACATGCACACACACACACACCCAACCATGCTCACACACACATGCATCTGCATGCACAAACATGCATGTCGCATATACACACACATAAATACACACACATGCATATAAAAACACTAACACTTGTGCATGCAAACACACATGTACACACATGCCTACACACATGCACAAACACACATATAGATGCACAAATATAGATATACACATTCAAGCACATAAGCACACACACATAAAAACATGCACATGCACACATATGCAAACACAAACACATATGCACACTCACAAGCTCACGTTAACACATACATACAAATAAATTCACACATGCACACACACATAAACACTCAAACACACTCATAGATGAAAATAAAAATACACATATATACACACACATGAACACATAAGCACATACATGCACACACTCATACATACACCCTCACAACACACACACACACATACAAGCTTACACACACATGCATATGTACATGCACCTACATGGACACATATGTGCTTGCACACAAAAAAAAATAGACACAAGTACAAATGCACACAAACACACAACACACACATATATATGTAGACACACGCACATGCACATATTCATCTATGCACAAACACCTGTAATGATGCATGCACACACTTATGCACACATATGCACAAGCACACACACATGCCAATGCACACATGCACAAGCACATGTGCATGCACAGTTGCACACATGCACATATAGAAACATGCATCTGTACAAATACACATATGCACACGCACATAATCACACGCATGCATGCACACACACACACACATACACACTCACACATATGCATAGATTAACATGCATGCACCCTTACATACACAAACATACAAACATACAAACACGTTCACATGCACTCACACTATAATAGAGACACAAACATACATAAACACATGAATATGCACACACTCATATATATGCACTCAAACACACATATGCACATGCACATAAGTGCAAAAGCTCATGTGCACACACATGCATGCATGCACATACACACACACATTCATGCACATATGCACATACACACATGTAAGGACATGCACACCTATACACGTAATCGTATGCACAACAAGGCACACACATATAGGCACATATAAGTACACATAGATGCATGCATATGCACACACATAGACACACACGAAAATACATACATGCATAGATACACTCATAATACACAACATGCACACAGATGCCCACGTACAGGTACTCACACATGCACATGCACACATGCACACACACATTCACACAAGCGCAATGCATCAACACAAATCATGCAAGCATGAATGCACACACCCGCACATACACACGAACAAACACACACATACACACATGCATAAATAATCACAAACACACATACACATTAAAACCCATATGCACACACATGCATGCACAAACATATACACATGCATACAAGTACAAAAACATGCACATGCAAGTATGCATAGATGAACATATGCATGCACAAACACATGCATGTGCACACATGTACATGTGCATGCACACACACACATACATACACACACATGCACACATGCTCACACACATACACATGCACACATGCACATACAAAAACACGCATACACGTGCAAACACATGCATGTCAATGCCCTCGCACAAACATGCACATTCACTTGCACAAACACTTGTGCAAACATACCCACACAAACACAAACACAAATGCATGCACATTCACATACATACTCACACACACACATGCACAAACAATCATAGATAGACACCCACATAAGCAAATTAACACATAAATAGACATGCACATAGACATTAATGTAGACACACATATACACACACACTCACATGCACTCACACACACAAATGTGCAAACTCATGCATGTACATAGACATACACATAAGGACAAAAGCATATACGCACAAAAATACACACAGACACTCACACAAAATGATTCCAACACATACACACACATGCACATGCATTCACATGCACATAGACACACAACAAGCTTACACGCATGCACAAATGTACACAAATACATGAACACATATGCACATGCCCATACACCCACACATTCTCACATCCATACACACACACACACATGCACACACATATATGCACGCATGCACACATACATACATACACACATGTATGTCCTAGTAAACACACACACACATGCACTCACAACCAAACATATGCATGCACAAACACACATGCACATGAACACACTTACACACATACACAACATATACACATACATACACACACATATACATGCATAGATATTAATTCACACATACATTTTTTTTTTTTTTTTTTTATTTTTATTCACACATACATAAATATGCACATGTAGACATACACAGATAGTCATACATACATGCATATATAAATGCATGCATGCACATGCAAACACACTTGCATGCACACACAAACATATGCATGCACAAAATCATATTGCACATAGGCACACACAAACACATGAACACACACACATGCACATGTAGGCATGCACACAAACATACATGAACAAGCCCATGCATATACACAAGTAGACACATATGTATACACACACAAATATACACATGCACATAAATATAAGTCTATGCACACACCCAAATGCATGCACCTACACTCACACATAGACTTATGCACATATGTGCATAGACACACATGTGCACCAACACAAATGCATGTATGAAAGCACATGCATACAAACATGTATACAAACACACAAGTACACTCACATGCACGCACACATTGAAATGCACACATGCCTAAATGCTCAAACTCATGCAAACATGTATGCACACACACACACACACACGTGTACCCACACATGTACACACACAAGCACACATGTGCAAATGTACACATACACATATACACATGTGTAGGTACACATTTACATGTGCACTCATACTCACACACACTCACACTAACTTGCACACACACAGTTTCACACATGGATGCACAAGCATATGCCCACACTCATATGCACACGCATAGGTAGACACACTTGCACACTCATACACAAGTATATACACACATGCACATGCACACACACACATGCATACACACACACAGATAAATACATCAACAAATAAAAATGAGCCCACATATGTGCACACAAATGCACAAATGCAAACACACAAACATAAAAACACATAGACATGCACACATGCATACACATATAACAGACATACACACACGCACACCACACAATAAAGGATGCACACACATGCCCATGCACACACACTAGCATACATTCATGCATACATGCACATGCACACACACATATGCACACACATGTAGGCGCACAAATGCACATTGACAAAAAAACTTGTACACATACACAAAGAAGCACACACACATGCACACAGAGGCATGCACAAACACATATGAATGCATACAAGCATAAACACATGAAAACACACAGACATGAACAACTACACATGTGTACATGCATGTGCACTCGCACACAAATAAGGACACGCACACACATGCTTAAACATTTGCACACAAACAAAAACACAAGCATAAGAATGCAAAGCCATGCAAATATTAGCACACACCACTTCCCCCTCCCTTTAACACACACACATTCATAGACATATGCATACAAAGGCATGCAATACACATACACACACACACACACGAACACAAGCATCGACATGCACATGCACATAGGCATATGCATACAAACACATAAACACAAGCACTCAAACACTAGGACATATGCACACAAGTGCACATGCATATGCAAGCACATGTATACCCACACACACTGACACACACGCACACATACACACATATGCTTGCACACACACACACACACATGCATATACATGCATGCATATAGACACACTCATACACCTACATATAAACATAAGCACATAGACACACAAATTGGCACATACATGCATGTGACCCTTCATGAACATATGCACACATGTACACAAGTGCACAAATGTACACACACATGCATGCACCCAAGCATGCACAGACACATGCACATCTATTCATAATCACACAAATGTACATGAAATAGACACACACATCCATACATATGCATTCATACATAAGTATGCAAACAAGTAAAAATAATATACACACAAATGCATGCATCCACATGTGAAAACACACATAAATAAACATAAGCACACTCACGTTCACTCGCACATGTACACATACACACTCACACGCACACATACACATGGATGCTTGTGCATATGTAGAACACACACATGCTCACATCCATCCACTCATGCACACATACAAGAACACTTGCACTCATGCATACAAACACACATGTACAACTACACATAGATACACACACACACACCCATACATGTACACACACTTGCACGCATATACGTATGCATATAAACATGCATACATACACCTATGTACACACATACACACACACACACACATTTTCACACACAAAAATACATGCATGTACAAAGACACACACACGCACATGCACACACACATGCATACAAGTGAATACACTTTTAAACAAGTGTACACACATACAAAATTTTGTGCACACACACAGGCATATGTGCATATAGCCACACATAATCACACCCATACACACACATGAATAGACATAGACACATGCACACGTCTACACAAACATGCATACACACATACAGACATATGTAGACATGCTCACACACACACACACACTACCACACACTCATGCATGCATATAGGTACACATATGTCTATGTAAGGTCATAGACACATGGTTATGCACAAAAAAGACACATATGCTCACACACACACACAAACACAAACACATCCACACACATGCATATACACACACAAATACATACCTATACACGTGCAAGTAGAAGCACTTGCACACACATGCATTACCATATGCACATGCACACACACACATATAAGCTCACAAGAATGCTCACATATATGTAAACACACATGTACATGGACGCATGCACACAAACACTTGTACACATGTATACATGCACAAATATATACACACATAAAAGAATGTATGTATGTATGCATATGTAAGAACACACACACACCCACACACACAATAGACAGACACACATACACACACCTATGCACACACATATGCACACACACAAATTTATGCACACAAATACACATGCACACCCACATGCATTTAATAATTGATGTGTATGTGCACGCTTGCAAGCACAAACGCATAAGTATGCTTATACATGCACATACACACATGCACTCACTCGTGCATGCTCACACATACATAGATGCATGCACACATACACCATACACACACACACATGCAAACACACTTACAAACACACGTGCATGCTCACACAAATGTATATACACATGCACACATGTACACACACACAAGCACACACATACACGCATGCATATACGTAAATACACACACAAATACACACTCGCGTGTTGGCACACACACATAACAACAACACTCACCTACTCCTAGATGCACACAAGAACCCATGTGTGTGCACAAAACGCACACATATGTACACCCACACATAGACACACATATGTATAATTATGCACATGAGCACACACACACACACACACATATATATGTATTCATGCATACAAACACACTTGACATGTATGCATGCACACATACATATACACAAAAGCATGCACACACACACACACACTCACACAAGTGCATAGACACCTCCCAACACATACACACACATGGAAAAAATCGCACACAAAAGGAAGCAGATGCACATGGATGCACACATGCTCGTACACACACATGGACGTGCATGCATGTAAGCAAAAACACACACATGTATACACATATGCACCTACATAAGAATGCACATACACTAACATAGATTCATAGGTAGACACATTCACACAAAAATACACACATGCAACTGCATGGACATTTGTGCTCACACATATGTAAACATGAACACACATACATACATAAGCATACCCAAAGACACATGCAATCATGCACCCACATAGGCATGTATATATAAAAAAGCATGTGCACATGCATAAGTACAAATACACATGTCCACACACACATAGGGACACACACACATGCACACGTATATATTCATGCACGCAAACACAATACATACATGTATGCTAATACACATACATAAATGCATGCACATACACACATGCATGTGCATACATGCAACCACAAATACATATCTGCTTGTACACACACATGCATACACATTAGCACCCACAAACATTAGCACCCACATAGGCATGCACATAAACACATACATACGCACTCTCATACACATGCACAAATACACACACATGCATGTCCAAATGAACATGACACATGCACATTTGTACACACACATACACATGAACACACTCACAGACACATACACATGTAATCATTCACACACACCCACAGATGCACTCATACATGCACACACACACACATAAAAACACACAAATGCTCATATAAACACAAGTATAGAAGCATACACATGAACTCACACATAATCACACACACAAACACATGCACAGGTGCAGACACCACTCATCATGTAAGCATACGCACACCCACGACCAGACAAGCACACATACACACATGCACACGCAATAGCATGCATGCACACATATATATATGTAGTCTCCTACACACACATATTCACACAAGTGTGCATGCACACACACACATTTGTATGCACACAAACACATGCACACACACATATATGCACTTGCGTGCATACACATGGAAAAATACTCATACATACACATGCATAGACATCAACACACATCTGTGCACACACACACACATGCTCATGCACACATATGCACATACACATACATACACACGCACACATGCTTGCATACACACACATGCATAAGTACATGCACACACTCATCTACACACACACACATACACATGGAAGCACTCATAGCCAAGTACACACACTCATACACACAGAGACATATACATCTACATGACACACTCATAAATGTACACGCACACACACTTACCAACACACCCTCTCACAGACACCCATGCATGAATGTACACACAAACGTTAATATATATAAACACATGCACACGTACATGCACGTGCATGTGCACATGCACACAAACCTACATACACACTAGCACACATATCCATATACACATAAACACAAACACACACACATACATACACACACATATGTGCATAGCCACACATACACATGTACATAAACCCCTACACATGCATCCACACAAACACATGCATGCATGCATACACAAAGACTCACAAATGCATAAAAACATGCACACATGCATGTGTAAATATAAATAAGCATATACACACATAGACAAACATATTCATGTGCACCTGCACACACAAACACCGATAATAACCCATACACCAACACAACCACACACAACCACACAAAGATGTATATTGACACATACATAAGCACAAGCATACACACAATCAGACACATGCACACACACACACACACACTCATGCACATGTACACACATGTACGCACATGTACATACACACGTATGCATGTAAAAACAAACACAAATGTATGCATACATAAAACACACACCTATGCACACACGTGCACCAATGAACACACATGCATACAAACACATGCACATGCACACACACACATGCAGACACAGAAACACATACACATACATGTAAAGGAACACAAAAAGGAAAATGTAGAGGACACACAAATGCACATGCACACAGACAAACACAAACACATAATCACACTCACAGACACACACACTACATGTGCACACACACATACACATGCATAATAACAAGTATATTCTTGCATACACACTTGCACACACACATACACATGCATAATAACAAGCATATTCTTGCATACACACTTGTACACACACATGCACATACACTTAACACACACAAGTGTGCACATGTGGTCACATACAATGACACACTTTCACATAAGCATGCCAATAGGTATACATGAACACATAGACATTATACACACAAAAATACAGACACACATGCATGCACTCACATACAAATATACACATACACATACACAAGTACACAAAAATGCTAACTTGCATACATGCACATTATGCACACACACTCCCACCCACCCATGCAAACACAAACACATGCACCCACACAAGAAAACACATGCACACACACATACAAATGCACATGCACCTACACACAATCATACCCATGCACATACAGGCACAAATACATGCACACAAATGCACAAGCACACACACACGCATGCCCATATATGCGCACATACACATGCACATATACACATGTATGCATTTGCATCCATATGCATTCACACACACACACAAACACAGACACATACACACATATGCATGCAAAACACACACACACACATATGTATATGTAGACATGCATGCACATATCCATGTACAAGCATAAACACACACACACACATATGCATATACACATGCACATATTCACATAGACTTGAAAACACATAAACACACATTATCACAGACACACATGTACATTTAAGCACACAAGCATGCCAGCATACATGCACACGATCACACACAAAAATGCACACACATGTAGGCATATAGACTCACATCAACATGAACACACACAAACATGCTCACAAACATACACATGCATATAAACACACACATGCTCTTACACAAACACATACATAGAGGAATGCATGCATGCATGCACATGCACACACACACATGAGCATAAATACATCTGCATATACAAAGACATAGGAATGCACACATGCCTATAGACATATTCACATGCAACACACACACACAAGTTCCTGTGCACACACACATACATGTGCACACACAAGCTTACCTACATGCACACATGCACACATTATGCACACACAAGCACACATGTGCATCTGTATACTCAAATGTATGCATTAGCACATGCATGCACACGCACACAAACACAATTACATGTACGCACACATACACACACACACCTACACACTCACACATTTAATCACACACACTCTTATGCATAGACATAGGCACACACAAAAACGCATATAAGGGCACACACGTTTAGACAAAGGCACATACACAAACACACATGTATATAATCTGTCACAAACACATAACTATACACATGCACACACTTGAATACATACATGAACATTGAAACGCACATATGCATGTACAAACATGAAACACAAACACACACACACACACACTCATAGATAGACATTCACACACAAATACACACACACCAATACATTGACATGCACACAGATGCACTCACATGCATGCACACAAAAGCATACAAGCACACACATGAATGCACACACTTAAAGAAGCACACTCTCACAAGTGCACAAATGTGAGCACACACATATACATGTGCATTCGAATACACAAACGTGCACTTGAATGCACACACACACATGCACATGCACACACACATACACATACACTTGTGCATTAACAAAAATGCATAGATATGCATAAGCACATGTAAACACACTTATATTCACACATGTACATACATTCATGCACAAAAAGATACACACATGCATGCATGTAAAAACAAGCACACACATATGTAAAGGGACATGCACATATACATACACATAAGCACATGCATACTCACACATGCACACAAAAGATATAGACACACACATCCACATACACACATGCATGTACATGCACATATGCATAAATGAATAAACACAAACACAAGCATTTATACACACATATAAAAACACGTATAGACACATATGCTAAAGACACATGTTTAAATACACATACACACACATATATACACACGTGTGTGCATGCAGGTGCATATGTGCATGTACACACACACAAATACAAGTACACATACATACACAAATGCAAACTTATGCACGCTCACACATGCACATATGCAAACACATATATACACACACATACATATGTACTCACATGCACATGCACATGTGCTTACACTTGTTCACACACATGCACACACATACATTTGCATTTGCATATGTACACATAGTCACCAATAAACACCCCCATAGATTTGTGCAACACACACTCATGCATGTGCACACAAATACAAACCCACGTACATTCTCACACACACAAATATACATGTACATAGAACCACAAAACCAAACACATGTACATGCATGCACGGCACAACTGTATGTACACACATACACACACTAATTCACACCCACACATAGGAACATGTAGAGGATATAATTTCTTGGAATTTAGGTTTATTATTTGTTAAGTAATTTTTTAAGCAAATTAAAAATTTCTTTACCTGTACAATTTCTAACGCATCAAGATATCCATTTGTTCCGGCGTAAATAGTAGCTATCTGGTATTCCACCGCAAGAGGTTCTGATTGGGATTGTTTAAGCAACTCACGTAATCGTCGACCTCTTGCCAATCGATTCTGAGTAGTTTTATCTAAATCAGAAGAAAATCGTGCAAAGGCTTCTAACTCTACAAATTGTGTACATGCACACACATGGTCACACAAACATAACACACACGCACATGTGCAAACACACACAAATAAGAATAGTATCTTGATCGTCATCACTATCCATTTAGCTTTTTGAACTCATGATCCAGATAATATCTTATTGTGATTTGATCTAGACACTTCAATGGTTATTCTAATTGGATAGTTTAGAATCAGACATAGTTGCATTTCATTTTTTTACTTTCATCTCTTGTAATGGCTAGCATTTAAAAATGCTAATTCTAGCATTAAGAGAGTGATTTTGGGATATTTTTATTTTGACTACAAATAGAAATAGTTTACTAAATCTTATTTCTTCTAATTTATTATTTCTTTTACCCTTTTTTATAATTTTTATGCAACATCTGGTAACATCAATATCATTAATTTGTTTGTGTCATTCTAGTTTAAAAGATTTGAAGTTGTTGAATCTTTTAATTTAGAAATTTTTGTAAAGCTTTTAATTTTTTTATGTAACCAATTTTTTGTGGATTTTGGATTCTCTTTGGAGCATCAGTTTGTAATTAGTTAACCCTTACCAGCCTTAACAAAAAGGTGGTTTCTAGAAGTCAATCGGTGATTGGGAGTGGATGTTAGCATGGCTTTTTTGCTGAACCACCTAAAAATCTTAAGTGTATTTATTTTATTATTGAGAAAATTTCATTTCATTGACAATATCCTTAAAACAATTTTTTATTTTTATGCGTAAAATGTTTTTTAATTAAAAAGTCTTTTGAAATTAAAAATATGTTAAAAATAATTCACATCACACTTGTATGTTTATCCTCACACAGTTCAAATTAAGGGAGAGTGAGGATTTCATCAAAAGAAAGAAATTTCTAAGTCAAGATCCTAATGGCACTTTGTTGTGTTGAGGATAATATAATCTTATCTAAGGGGTGTTTGCCACATCCACTACCTTTGTACAAAGGTGAGTTTTATACTTATTAGAAAAATCATATGCATTTATTTTTTGAATCTATTGATTTAAAAATTTAGAATATTATTCAAAATATATTTGAGCTTTCAACAAAGACTATTAATAGAGAAAAGTGAGAATAGGTGAACTCATTCTTAAAAGGAAACATAAAGGTCAACTAAATTCTTGAGCTATGAATATTTTGTAGTGTGGTTTGGATACTTTCAAACATAATCGAATCATAAACTTGAAAATGCCACATGAGATTTGGTCTTAGCTTGAAGTTACCTACGATGGTACGTTTCAAGTAAAGGAGACTAAAATAACATGCTTGTTCATGAGTATGAATTACTTTGGATAAATCTAGATGAGAGTAGTAAGGTTATGTTTATAAGGTTTATAAATATTATTAATGGTTTACCTAAACTTGGCAAGAAGTTCTCTATTAGTGAAAAAGTGGGGAAGATTCTTCGAGTTTTTCCTCAACAAAATGATCCATTAGTGGCAACATTTAAAATAGCATAAAATATTTTGGTAGTGTTATTAGATGATTAATTTGGTGATTTCTTAACAAATGATTGAGTTTGCTAGAAGGGATGAAAAACTTGTGGCTAAAAGTGAAAGGAAAAAAGAAGAAATATTATCCTTTGTTGATGTTTCTTCTACAGACTTAGATTTCTCCATCTCAAGTAAGGTAGTTCTTATTTCAAAAGCCTTTATCTAGTTTATATAATAAAAGAAATGTAAGTGATTTATAAATAATATGAAATAAAAGGGAAAGATGGTTTCCATGAAAAAAATAATTTGTTATTTATGCAAATTACCTGGGAATATAATGCCCAATTACCTCCACTATAAGGATAAATTTGAGATGTTTCGAAAATAGAATAAGAAGAAGAAATCTATGAAGATATTATGGGATAATTTAGTTAGTTCTATGAGGAATAGTATATTAATGCTTACACAAAGTGTAAAACATTATCTTTTAATTTTTTTTAATTTGAAGAAAGAACACAAAAATTATTATGTGAACATTTAAATGAGTTGAATTACTAATTATTTGCATAAGATTAAGAATAAAAGAGATGAAAAGGCCTCTAGTATTACAAAAGATACATGCTTTTTTAGATAACTAAATGACTTTAAAGTTTTACATGCTTATTATAGGACTTTTTTCATAAGATTAACTATACTAGAATTATTAAATATTTTGCTCTAATTGTAGTTTGTTATTTTTGCATAAGAGTTGGGCAAATATCTCTGTATTACAAATTTAGAGACATTCTTTATTATAAACCTTCTAAATTTCTATGGATTAGAAAAATAGTTCAATAATGATCAAGTTAAGACGTATGAATCAAAAAGGCTTAGGTCCTAAAAACAAATGTCTTTTTTTGTAGGCATGCCTTCCTTCACGGATTGGGAAATGTTTGTGATACTTGAATAGCGAATGCTCAAGGCACATGACTAGATATGCATCTTTATTCATCCACTTGAAGTCTTATGATGGTGGTGAAATAGCTTTTGTTGGCAACTCCAAGAAAAAGTGAATGGAATTGGAACTACAAGCAACTAACACACTTCTATAAGGAAGGCCCTCCTTGCACAAGATCTAATGTATAATCTTCTTAGAATTAGTCAATTATTTTATTCAAAGTTTAACATTTTATTTATTAAAAATGAATGGATTATTAGTAAAAAAAAATATTTCACTTATCATTGGATGTAAAAAGATAATACCTACATTTCATTTTTACACATGATTAAGATGGTGTTCTAGAATGTCTTATATCACATGATAGTTCTACTTTATGATGTAAAAGATTTTGTTACTTTAGTAAAGTCTTCTTTAAAAAGCTAGATTAATAGCCAATTTTTATTATCAAGTTAAAGAAGTAGATGCGAATTAGACATTTGCTTCTATAGCTAGACTTGAAACAATTAAGATTTTACTTTCTTATGTGGCCATAAAAGATTTAGATTATACCAAATAGATGTTAAAAGTACATTTTTTAATTAAATATATGAATGAACAAGTGTTCGTTGAACAATCCCCAAGATTTGAGATACATGATAAGATAAATCATGTATACAAACTTAAGAAGGAGCTTTATGGTTTGAAGCAATCACCAAGAGCTTGATACAAAAGATTGTGCATTTTTCTTATGACAAATGGGTTTTGTAGAGGCAAGGTAGATAATACTTTATTTATTCAAAATTTAGATAAAGGTCAGTTAATATGTCTAGTTTAATAACATAATTTTGAGCTTCTAATAAAGTGATGTGCGTAAGGTTTACTAATTTTATGAAAAATAAATTTGAAATGGGTATGATGGGATAATTAACCTTCTTTTTAAGACTTTAGGTCAAGCAAATAGTTGAAGAAATTTTTATTTCAAAAAACCATGTACTTGATGGAGTTGCTAAAGAGGTTTAGTTATGGGAACATGAAGGAAAGGAAGACTTCTTTTAGTATAAGCACTATCATAGATAAAGATGGATTTGAAAAGACTATTGACACAATCATTTAATAAAATGATTGGATAATTAGGGTATCTTACTACAAGAAGGCTTAATATTATATGTAGTGTAGGTTTGTTTCCAAGGTTTTAGTCTAATCCTAATGAATCACGCATACAAGAAATTGAGTATATATTCAAATTTCTTATAGGCACTAAGATTTTAAACTAATTTTACCTTAGATGTGAACCTAGATTTGATAATCCATATAGATGTTTACTTTGTTATTAGTAAGATTGATATAAAGATTACCTTTAATTTACATAATTGATTGATGATTTACTAATTTCTTAGGTTAGTAGAAAGAAATTATTATGTTGTATTATTAATAAGAAAGGTTGAGTACATTATTATAGGTAATTGTGTTACTCATGTTCTATAGATTAAACAACTTTTAGATTATAGCTTAGAATTTACACAAATTTTAAAACATTGTGATAACCTCAGTTGTAATATCTTTATCTAAAAGATCCTATTCAGCACTTAAGAATAAAAGAGGATATTTATGTATGGGGATTATGAAGAAAGTTGTTTAATCAATACAATGAATAGTCTTCACTTTGACAACAGGATTGATATAAGGTGATGGATGAATAAAACAACCTCGTTCTATAATCAACCCAATTTTATGTTGTGCCAAACTAATTGTAGATCTATTACAATAACACCCCTCATATTATACATCATTTCTTCACTATAAATGTGAATCTTTGATCATCTCTACATACATCTAACTTTTGATTTAATTATGGAGCATAAAAAAAATAAAACTCTTATAAAATCATCTAGACCAAAAACATTTCTTCCAAAAATTCCAAATAATTAACAATATGCTACAATTTCCTCATAATTTGAGAAAGTCAAACCAACAACTTTCTTACAAAATGCCCATTTTGTGCATGTGGAGACTCACTAACAACACTTTTTGTTGAATGCATTAAAGCATCCCAATTATGGAACACATTGTAGTGTGATTGGACATTGGAAATACTCAACACATGACTATTCAACAAAAACTTCATCATAGGTGGTAAAGCAACTCTATAAACTCTATAGTAATAGAGATGTCATCAGTATTAGCATCTCTAATATTTTTACATCTCATTTCTAGCTAAACAAGGTTTAAAGTTAATACATGTAATTATTTAAGCAATCTACTATAACATCATGCTTATAGTAAAGATCATATAGGACTATCGTAAAGATTGTACTTTACGTGGAGGAAGGAAATATAGTTGAAGGTTGAGTTATGAATATTGTACAATAAGCTATGGCATGATCTTATAGTATGATAATGTTGTTGGCATTAATGATCAAATATGTCTGATAGGGTAAGGAAGAAGTTCAAGTATGATATTTGCATATTGAACATTATGATCAAATAAGAGAGAGAATGATGTCAAGAGAAAAACTTAATTAGTGATCGTACAAGGTTGAACACATTATCATAAAATGATATTTATATTAAAAAGGAGAGTTATTCAAACTTAAAGAATGGCCATACTACTATGAAGTCACTATTGATTCCTAATATGATAATAAGGAAAGCAAAATTGTTTATGTCAAACTAAGAAACTTAGTACATAAAATAAGAATAATGTAATCATATAAGTATAGTTGAACTAAAAAAATGTTAAACAAAGGAATCATTAAGTTATGATGAATAATTAAGATACATTGTGTATCAAAAATGACTGAATATTAGATTATGTAATTATAATCAAAGGAAATATTAGTTAGTAATAATAGAGAGGCTTATCATATAAAATGATTTTGATATAGTACTTACATGATGTAGCAACAAGAAATAAACTAAGTTTTGTAATTGAGTTGGTCTCAATCCTTGCCACTAGAATTTAGGTGCACTAGATCTAAGAGTAATTAATTAGCTACCTTGTTATCTAATTGTATCATTTTTGTGGAACCATATTATGCTTTGAATGGTTTCTCCCCTTCCTTGAATCCTAATAAAATTGATGAAATTTTCCTTAATTAAGACTTGTTCAACTTTTTAAAGAGCATGTTTTAATTATCACTTGATTGATCTCTTTATGAAAGTTTATTAAAAGATGTGCATGTTTAATGTTTCACATTACTTTTTTAGTTTACTTTTAGCTTTTTGTTCTTAGATGTTTGTTAATGTTGAGAATGACTATATATGCATGCAATATATATAATTTTATAAATTGGAGATGATTTAAATTAAGATAATCACCTACAGAGATTGGCATAATTTAAAATTATTAATTAATTATTAATTAATGATTTAGCCATCAATTAATTGCATGAAAGTAAGAATAAAATATATTATTTGGGTTTATAGATCACCATAAAACATTTTGGGTAATGAAAAAGTTTTTGGATGATAACCTATGGATCCTAAGAAAAATTTGAAATACAGAGATGCTTAACAGTTATGGTTTGAACTAATGTCAATTTGTTAAGTTGGAAAAAAATTACTAGGAGATAGTCTTTGATATAGTGGGCTTAAGGATTGGAACCCTTAAGCTAGTGATAGCATATCTTAGAAAGAAGTGTTAATCTAATGTCTATGGCATGTCTTGAAAAACAAAGTGTTGGTTCTTCTAGTTATAGCATATCTTTAAAAAGAGTGCTAATTTATATGGTACTAGACTTTAACTTAGAACACATCAACATGAAGGTAATTCTTGATGTTTTTGGACACTAAACATCTAATGGTCACACCATGCATTCGTCTTATTAGACTTGATTATCAATTGCTTGTTACAGACATATATGATTATGATACTGATCTGATCTTGATTAATATTATTTTTATATTATTGTTATAGTACCTTCAATTGTAAGTAATATTTATAGTATTACTAGAGGCTTCCCTATTGGGCTTTGACTCACTCCTTTTTTTTTTTAAAATAACGGATTAGGGAGATAGAACATTCATAGAAGCTTGTGGTTAGGACTATCATCAATCACTTAATATTTTTTATTATTTTTTC
>JAIUJO010002029.1:157500-174779 GCA_023846275.1 Vanilla planifolia | reverse complement strand
CCTCTTCTTAATCTACTTCTTCTACTTCATCTTCTTCTTCTTCTTCCTCTACTTCTTTTTCTTCTTCTTCTTCTTCTTCTTCATCATCCTCATCTTCTTCTTCTACGCCTTCTTCTTCCTCTTCTTCTTCTTTTTCTTCTTCCAAATCTTCTTCTTCTTCTTCTTCTTCTATGACTACTTCTTCTTCTTCCTTCTTTTGTTCTCCTCCCTCTTCTTGTCTTCTACTTCCACTTCTTTTTATTCAACTTCTTCTTGTTGCTGCTCTCCTTCTTCTACTTCTTCTCCTTCTCTTCTTCCTCTTCTTCTTCTTCTTCTTCCTCTTCTTTTTTCTTTTTCTTTTTCTTCTTCTTTTTTTATGAATTGTTCTTCTTCTTCTTCCTCTTCTTCTTCTTCTTCTTCTTCTTCTTATTCTTATTCTTATTCTTATTCTTCTTATTCTTTTTCTTCTTCCTCCTCTTCTTCTCCTTCTTCTTGCTTTTCTTACTTTTCTTCCTATTCTTCTTCTTCTTATTCTTCTTCTTCTTCCTCTTCTTCTTCTTTTTCTTCTTCTTCCTCTTTTCTTCTACTTCTTATTCCTCTTCTTTTTCTTCTTCTTCTTCTCCATCTTCTGCTTCTGCTTCTTCTTCTTCTTCTCCATCTTCTTCTTCTTCTTCTTCTTCTTCTTCTTTCACTTCTTTTTGTTCCTTTTCTTCTTCTTTTTCCTCTTCTCCTTCATTTTCTTCTATTTCTTTTTCTTTTACTTCTTTTTCTTCTTCTTCAACATCATCATCTTGTTCTTCTTCTTCTTTCTCTTCCTCGTCTTCTTCTTTTTCTTCTTCTTCTCCTTCTTCTTCTTCTTCTCTCTTTTCTTCTTCTTCTTCTCTTCTTCTTCTTCTTATTCCTCTTCTTCTTTTACTTCTTCTTCTTCTTCATCTTCTTAAACTTCTTCTTCATATTATTATTATTATTCTTCATGTTCTCACTAATCTCCAGCCATAAATCGCTATTATGTAATCATCTCTACTTGCTATTCATGTTTTTCTTTTCCTCCACTTGCTCTTATTCGTCTTCCTCTTCTTATTGTTCTTCTTCTTCTTTTTTTTTCTTTTTCTTTTTTTCCTCTTCTTGTACTTCTCCTTCTTCTTTCTCCTCTTCTTCTTCTTCTTCTTCATTTCCTCTTCTTCCTCTTCTTTTCTTCTACTTCTTCATTTTTTTCTTCTCCTTCTTCTTCCTCTTCTTCTTCTTCCTCTTCTTCTTCATCAATTTCTTCTACTTCTTTTTCTCCTTTTTCTTCATTTCTTATTCTTCTTCTTCCTCTCCTTCTTTTTCTTCTTCTTCTTTTTCTTCTGCTTCTGCTTTTTCTTCTTCTTGTTCTTCTTCTTCTATTTCTTCTTCTTGTTGTTCTTCTTATTATTATTATTATTCTTCTTCTTCTTATATTTCTTCTTCTACTTATTCTTCCTCTTCTTCTTCTTCTTCTTCTTCATCTTCTTCTACTTCTTCTTCTTCTCCTTCTCCCTTCTCCCTCTCAATCTTATTCTGGTTCTCCTCCTCCTTCTCCTTTTGTTTCTACTTCTCTCTCTACTTCTCCTTATCCTTCTCCTTCTCCTTCTTGTTCTTTTTCTCCTTCTCCTTCTCCACCTTCTCCATGTCCTCCTTCGCATTCTCTTTCTTCTACTTCCTTTCCTTCTTCTGCTTCATCATCTTCTTCTCCTTCTTCTTCATCTTCTTCTTCTACTTCTTCTCTTCATCTTTTTGTCGTTCTCCTTCTACTACTTATTCTTCCACCTCTTCTGCTTCTTCTTCTACTTTTTTTCTTCTTTAACCTCTTTTTCTTCTTATTTTTCTTCTTATTTTTCTTCTTGTTCTTCTCATTCATCTTTTCTTCTACTTCTTCTTCTTCTTATTCTTATTCCTATTCTTCGTCTTCTTGTTCCTCTTATTCTTCTTCTTTTTCCTCTTCTTCTTCTTCCTGTTCATATTCTTATTCATATTCATATTCATATTCTTATTTTTCCTCTTCTTCTTCTTCTTCTTCTTCTTCTTCTTCTACTTCTTCTCCTTATTCTTCTTCTTCTTCATCTTTTTCTTTTTCTTGTTCATCTTCTTCGCCTTCTTCTTCTTCTTCTTCTTCTTCTTCTTCTTCCCATTCTCCTTCATAATCCTTAATCCTTATTCCCTAATCCCTGATCTATAATGAGTAAATCGATCCCTTTTTAATCCCTAATCGCTAATCCTCAAACTCTAATCGTTAATCCATCCTTAATGCATAATTCCTAAACCTTAATCTCTAATCTCAAATCCATAATCTTTAATCCGTAAACACTAATCCATTATACTTAATCTCTAATCCTTAATCTATAATCTAATCCCTAATGCTTAATCCATAATCCTTAATCTCTAATCCTAAATCCTTAGTCCTTAATCTGTAATCTCTAATCTTTAATGTTAGTTATAATCACTTAATCTCTTGTCCCTAATCCTTATCTCTAATTCCTAATCCTGAATCCAAATTCCTTAATCACTAATCTCTAATCTTAATCCCTAATCTCAGTTACCTAATTCGTAATTCTTAATCCTTAATGCCTAACCTACAATCCTTAGTAACTAATCCCTTAATCCATAATCCCTAATTCATAATCTCTAATAATTAATCTCCTAATCCCTATTCCTTAATCTTTAGTCCATAATCCCTTTACTTATTCCTTAATCCCTACTCTTTAATCCCTTATCCTGAATCTACATACCCTAATCCTTAATTGCTAATCTGTAATCCCTAATCCTTAATCCCTCTCTAACACCTAATCCCGAATCCCTAACCCCTAATCCCCAATCGTTAATCCATCTTTCTTCCCCTTCTTTTTTCATTCTTCATATTCTTCTTCCTCATGTTGTTCTTCTTCTTTCTAATCTTCATCTTCGTTTTCTTTTTCCTCTTTCTCCTCTTCCTATTCTTCTTCTTGTTCATCTTCATCTTCTTCCTCTTCTTCTTCTTTTCTTCTTCTTCCTCTTGCTTTCATTCTTCTTCTTCTTCTTCTTCTTATTCCTCTATTTATTCTTCTTCAACTTCTTTTTCTTCTTCTACTTCAGCTTCTTCTCCCTCTTTTTCTTGTTCTTCTTCTTCTTCCTCTTCTTCTTCTACTTCTTCTTCTTCAACTTCTTCTTCTTCTTCTTCTTCTTCTTCTTCTTCTTCTTATTCTTCTTCTTGTTCTTGTTCTCCCAAACCCCTAACCCCTAATTGTTAATCCCTAATCCATCACTTCTTCCACTTCATCTTCTTCTTCTTGCTCTTCTTCTTCTCTTCTTCTTCATCTTCTACTTCTTCTCTTTACTCTTCTTCCACATCTTCGTCCTATCCTTTTATTCTTATTCTTCTTCTTCCTCTTCTTCTTCTTCTTCTTCCTCATCTTCTTCTACTTCTTTTTCTTCTTCTTTTCTTCTTCTTCTTTTTCTTCTTCTTCTCCATTTTTTTCTTTGTCTCCTTCTTCTTCACCTTCCTCTTCTTCTTGGTCCCTTTCTTCTGCTTCTTTTTCTCCTTTTTCTTCTACTACTTCTTCTTTTTCTTCTTCTTTTTCTTCTTCTTCTTCTTCTTCTTCTTTCTCTTCTTCTATTTCTTATTCTTCTTCTTTTTCTTCTTCTTCTTCTTCTTCTTCGTCTTCTTCTTCTTCTTCTTCTCCTCCTCCTCCTCCTCCTCCTTTTCTTTCTCCTTCTCCTTCTCTTTCTTGTTCTCCTTCTGCTTCTCTATCTCCTTCTCTTTATCATTCTCCTCCTCCCTCTCGTTCTCGTTCCCAATCTCCATCATTGCCTTCTCCAAGTCCTCCTTCTCCTTCTTCTTCTTCCTTTTCTTCTTCCCCTTCTTCTTCTTCTCCCTCTTCTTCCTCATCTACTTCTGCTCTTCTCTTTTTATTTTTGTTCTCTTCTTCTTCTTCTTCTTCTTCTTCTTCCTCCTCCTCCTCCTCTTCTCCTTTTGGTTTTTTTCCACTTCTTTTTTGTCTTCTTCTTCTTCTTCTTCTACTCCTCCTCCTCCTTCATCTTCTTCTTATACTACTACTACTACTTCTTCTCCTTCATCCTTTTCTCCTTTTTTTTCTTCTTCTTCTTTGACTTTTTCTTCTTCTTATTCTTATTCTTCTTGTTCCTCTTCTTCTTCATCTTCATTTTCCTCTTCTTCTTCCTCTTCTATTTCTTGTTCTTCTACTTCTTCTTCTTCTTCTTCTTTTTCTTCTTCATCTTCTCCTTCTTCTTCCACTTCTTCTTCTTCTTCTTCTTCTTCTCCTTCTCCTTCTCCTTCTTCTTCTTCTTCATCATCTTTTCCTCATCTTCTTCTTCTTCTACTTCTTCTTGTACTTCTTGAACTTCTTCTTCTTCTTCTTCTTCTTCTTCTTCCATGAGATTTTCTTCTCGTTCTTCATCGTAATCCTTAATCCTTATTCCATAATGGCTAATCTATAATGCCTAATCCATCTCTCCTTAATCCCTAAACCCTAATAACCAAATCTTGATCGTTAAACCTCCTTAATCCATAACTTTTAAACCTTAATCCGTAAATCTCTAATCCCTAATCCTTAATACTTAATCCCAAATCCTTAATCCCTAATTTATAATCAATAAATCCTAATCCTTAATCCCTAATCCCTAATCCCTAATCTCTACTCCTTAATCCTTAATCTATAATTATAAATCCTTAATCGTAATTATAATTGCTTAATCTCTTCTCCCTAATCCTTAATCCAAATTCCTATTCCTGAATCTCAAATACTTAATCACTAATCTCATCCTTAATCCCTAATCATAATTACCTACATTGTAATCCCGAATCATTAATAACTAACCTAAAATCCTTAAAAATTAATCCCTTAATCTATAATCCCTAATCTCTATTACTTATTCTTTAATCCTTACTCTTTAATCCCTTATCCTTAATCTCTAAATCTTACTCCTTAATCACTAATCCATAATCTCTATTCACTAATCCTTAATCCTTAATCCCTAATCTTTAATCCCTAACACCTATTCCCTAACCCCTAATCTTATGTACATCTTTTCTTTCCCTTCTTCTTCATCTTCTTTCTCTTCTTCTTCCTCTTCTGCTTCTTCAGCTTTCTTATCTTCTTCTTTCTCATCTTCTTCTTCTTTTTCATCTTCTTCCTCCTCATCCTTCTCTTCTTCTTATTCTTCTACTTCTTCCTTCTCTTCTTCCTCTTCTTCTTCTTCATCATCTTCCTCTTCTTCTTCTTCTTCCTCCTCTTCTCCTTCTTTCTTTTCTTCTTCTTCTTCTTATTCCTCTTCTTATTCTTCTTTGTCTTCTTCTTCTTCTTCTTCTTCTTCTTCTTCTTCTGTTACTTCTTCTTCCTCTTCTGCTTCTTCTTCCTTATCTTTTCCTCTTCTTCTTCTCCTTCTTTTTCTTCATCTTATTCTCCCTCTCTTCTTCTTCTTCTTCTTCTTCTTTTCCTCTTCTTCTTCTTCTTCTTCTTCTTCTTCTTTTTCATTATCATATTTCTCTTCTTCTTCTTCTTCTTCTTCTGCTTCTTCTTCAACTTCTTCACCTTCTTCTTCTTCTTCCTCCACTTACTATTCACCTTCTCATTCTTCTTCTTCTTCTTCTACTTCTTCTTCTTCTTGTTCTTCTTCTTCTTCTTGTTCCTCCTCCTCCTCTTCTTCATCTTTTCTTCTTCTTCTTCTCCTTACTCTTCTCAATCTTCTCCATTTTATTCTTCTTCTTCTTCTTCTTCCTACTCTTCTTCTTTTTCTCCTTACTCTTCTTCTCCTTTTTCTTTTCCTCTTCTTCTTTTTCCTTATTTTCTTCTTCTTCTTCTCCTTCCTCTTCTTCTTCTTCTTCTTCTCCTTGACCGCATTCTTCATCTTCTTCTTCTTTTTCTTCCTCCCTTTCTTTTTTTCCTTCTTCTTCATATCTTTAATCCTTATTCCCTAATCCCTACTCATTAATCCCTCACTCGATAATATCTAATTCCTAAATTTGTAATCTCTAATCCACGTCTCCTTAATCACTAATCCCTAATCCCTATTACCTTATCCTTAAACCTTAATCCCTATTTCTTAATCCATCCTAAATCAATATTCCTTAATCCCTAATCTCTAATCCTTTATCACTAAACCATAAACCCTAACCTCTAATACCTAAGCCATAATCCATATTCTATAATCTATTATCCTATATCCCTAATCATTAAACCCTAATCCTAATCTCTAATCTCTAATCTCTTATCCATAATCTATATTCCATATTCCTTAATCCACAAGCTCTAATCCCTTTTCCATAATCCTTAATTCTTAATCCTTAAAGCTTAATCCCTTATCCCTAATCCATAATTTTAATCCTAATCACTTAATCTTTAATCCTTAATCCCTATTCTCTAATCTGTAATCCTATGTCCCAAAACTCTAATCTCCAATCCTTAAAAATTAATCCATTAATCCATAATCCTTAATCCCTAATACCAAATCATTTATCCCTTCATCCCTAATCCTTAATGCTAATCTCTAATCATTGATCCCATATCCCAATTACTTATTTCTTAATCCCTCTTACCTCATTCTTAATCCTTAATCCCAAAACCTTAATCCTTAGTCTATTATAGATAATCCCTAATCACTAATTTTTAACCCTAATCAATAGTCCCTAATTCTTAATCCTTAATCCCTTAACACCTAATATCATATCCTATTATTCTTGATCCTTAATCCCTAATTCTTAACCCCTAATACTTTTCTTCTTCCTCTTCTTCTACTTCTTCCTTCTTCCACTTTTTCTTGCTCCCCTTCTTCCTAATCTCTAATCCATAATCCCTACTCCCTAATCCATAATCCTTACTCTCTAAACCCTAATCCATAATTACTAATCCATAATCTTTAATGTTAAATCTTTAATCACTAATCCCTAATATATGATGCCTAATACCTAATCTCCCCCCAAATCATTAATTCGTAATCCCTACCACCTAATCTCGAATCTCCAATCCCTCCCGCATTAATACGTAATCCATATTCGCTGCTCCTTTATCCTTAATCACTCCCTCCTCAATCCCTAATCCTTAATCCTTAACTACTAATCCGTAAACCTTAATCCCTAATATTTTACTTATAAATCCATAATCTCTTCCTCATTAATCTTTAATCTATATTCCCTAATGTATAGTCCCTAATCCTTCATTTCATAATTCCTGATCCCTAATCCCTAATTCTTAATCCCTAACCCGTGATCCCTAATCTATCTCTTTTTCCTCTTCTTCTTTCACTTCTTCTTCTTCCTCCTCCTCCTCTTGTTCTTCTTCTTCTTTCTCTTCTTCTTCTTCTTCTTCTTTATCTTCATCTTCTTCTCCTTCTCCTTCTTCTTTCTCTTGCTTTCCTTCTCTTCTTTTTCCATTTCTTCTTATTTTTTGTTCTACTTGCTCTTCTTCATCTACAACTTCTTCTTCTCTACATCTCTTCTTCTTCCTCTTGCTCTTTTTCCTCTTCTTTCTCTTCTTCTTATTCTTCTTCTTGTTCTTCTTCTTGTTCTTGTTCTTCTTCTTCCTCTTCTTCTGCCTCTTCTTCTTCTTTCTCTATTTATTATTCTTCTTCTTCTACTTCTTCTTCTTCTTTTTCTTCTTCCTCTTTCTCTTCTTCTTCTTCTTATTCTTCACCTTCTTTCTCTTCCTCTTCTTTTCTTCAACCTTTTCATCTTCTTCTTCTTCTCATTCCTCTTCTTCTTCATCACTTTCTTCTTCTTCTTTTTCTCCTTCTTCTTTTCTTGTTATTTTTCTTCCTTTTCTTATTCCCTTTTTCTTCTTCTTCTTCTTCTTCTTCTTCTTCTTTTATTTCTTCTTTTTTTTTCTCCTCTTCTTCCTTTTGTTTTTCTTCTTCTTATTCTTATTCTTATTCTTCTTCTTCTCATCCCCCTTCTCCTTCTCCTTCTCTTCATCATTATCCTTCTCCTTCTTCTTCTCATTCTACTTCACCGTCTGCTTCTCATTTTCCTTCTCCTTCTCCATCTTCTTTCCATTCTCCTTCTCTTTCTCTTATTGCTTCTCCTTTTTCCTCTCCTTATTCTTCTTCTTCATCTGCTTCTACACATTCTTCTCCTTCTCGTTCTTCTTCGTAATCCTTAATCCTTATTCCTTAATCCCTACTCCTTAATTCATCCTTATCTAATCTCTAATCCCTAATCCTTAATCTATAATGCTTAATCCATCCCTCCCCAATCCCTAATCAACCCTTAATCCATAATTTCAAATTCTTAATCCCTAACCCTTAATCCTTAAAACCTAATCCATAACCCTTAATCCTTGATCTATAATCCATAATCTCTAATCCTTAATATCTAACACCTAAGCATTATTCCCTAAGCTATAACAGTCAATCCTAATTATAATCTCTTAATCTTTAGTCCTTAATTCCTAATCTCTAATCCCTAATCTTGAATCCTAAATCCCTGATAACTAATCTCTAATTCTTAATTCCTAATCTCAATTTCTTAATCCTTAATACCTAATCCATAATCCTCAGTAATTAAACCCTTAATCCTTAATCTTTCGTACCTAGTCCTCAATAATTAATCCCTTAATCTTTAATCCCTTATCTCTAATCTTTAATTACTCATCCCTATTATTTATTCATTAATCCCTACTGCTTAATCCTTTATTAATAGCCCTTAAACATTAATCCTTAATGGCAAATCCATAATCCCTAATCCCTAATCCTTAACATCTTATCTCTAATCCATAATTGTAATCCCTAGTCCCTAATCCATCTCTTCTTCCCCTTCTTCTTCTTCATCTTCTTCTTCTTCTTCTTCTTCATCTTTCTCTTCTTCGTCTTGTTCTTCTTCTCTTCTTTTTATCTTCTTATTTTTCCCCTTCTTATTCTTTTTCTTTTTCTCCTTCTTCTTCTTCTGTGTTTTTCTTCTTACACTTCTTCTTTTCTTCTCCTTCTTCTCTTTCTTCTTCTTCTTCTTTTATTTCATCTTCTTCTCCTTCATCATCATCATCTTCTTCTTCTTCTACTTTTCTTTCTTCTTCGCTTTCTCCTTCTCCTTGTCTTTCTCCTTTTCCTTCTCCTTCTTCTACTACTTGTCCTTGTACTTCTCCATAATTCTTCATCCTTAATCCTAATCATAATCCCTTAATCTCTAATCCCTAATCTCTAATACTTAATCCTACTTTTGAAATCCCTAAACCTTAATCCCTAATTTCTTTTTCTTAATCCATAATCCCTAAGCCTAAATCCTTAATCTTTACTAATTAATTCTTAATCCTTAATCCATATTTCCTAATAATTTATCCCTTTATTCCTAATCCCCTGATCCATAATCTTTAGTCCCTCATCCCTATTACTTATTTTCTAATCCCTACTTCTTAATTTGTAATCCTTAATCCCTACACACTAATCCTTAATTACTAATCCATAGTCTCAACTCCTTAATCTCTAATTACTAATGCCTAATATCAAATCCCTCCCTCCTTAAACCTTAATCCTTAATACCTAATCTTTAATCCCCAATCCCTCCCTCCCTAATCCATAATCTCTGTTTCTAAATTCTTAATTTCTTCTTTTTTAATCCCTAATCCATAATACATAATCCTAATTATAATTGCTTAATCTATAACCTTAATTTTTAGTCTCTAATCTCTAATCTTAAATCTCAAACCCCTAATCACTAATCTCTAATCTTTAATCCCAAATCACTAAACCTAAATCTGTCTCTTCTTCATCTTCTTCTTTTTCTTCTTCTTCCTCTTCTTCTTCTTCTATTACTACTTTTTCTTCTTCTTCTACTTCTTTCTCTTCTTCATTTTCCCCTTCTTCTTTTTCTCCTTCTTTTCTAGTTCTTCTTCTTCCTCTTCTTCCTCTATTTGTTCTTCTTCTTCTACTTCTTCTTTTTCTCCTTCTTCCTCTTTTCTTCTTCTTCTTCTTCCTCTTCTTCTCCTTCTTCTTCTTCTTCTTCTCATTCTTCTTCCTCTTTTATTTCTTCTTCTTCTTCTTCTCCTCCTCCTCCTCATTCTTCTCCTCCTTTCTTTCTTCCTTTTTTTCTTCTTCTTCTTCCTCTTCTTCTTCATCTTCTTCATCTTTTTCTTCCTCTCTTCTTCTTCTTCTTCTTTTTATTTTTTGTCTTCCACTTCTTCTTCGTCTTCTAATTCTACCTCTTCTTCTTCTTCTTCTTCTTTTTCCTCATCATTTTCCTCTTATTCTTCTTCTTCTTCTTCTGCTTCTTCTTCAACTTCTTCACCTTCTTCTTCTTCTTCCTCCTCTTACTCTTCTCTTTCTCATTCTTCCTCTTCTTCTTCTTCTTCTTCTTCTTCTTCTTCTTCTTCCTCCTCCTCCTCTTCTTCTTCTTTTTCTTCTTCCTCTTCTTCTTATTTTTCTTGCTCTTCTCACTCTTCTCCTTCTTCTTCTTCTTTTTCTTCCTCTTCTACTTCTCCCTCCACTTCTTTTTTTTTTCTTCTTCTTCTGTTTCCTTATTTTTTCCCTTCTTCTTCTTCTTCCTCTTCTTCTTGTTATTGTTGTTTTTCTTTCTCTTCTTCATTGCCTTCTTCTTCTTCTTCTTCTCCTCCTTATTCTTCTTGTTCTTCTTTTTATGCCTCGTCTTCTTGTTTTTCTCCTTCTTCCTCATAATCTTTAACCCTTATTCACTAATCCTTACTCCTTAACCCCTCCCTCCTTAATCTCTTATTCCTAAATTTATAATCACTAATCCCTAATCCCTATTACCTAATCCTTAAACCCTAATTCCTAATCCATTGTTAATCCACAATGCCAAAACCCTAAACAATAATCTCTAATCCTTAGTCTCTAAACCAAAAACCCTAATCTCTAATACTTAATTCTTAATCCTTAATCTATAATCCAAAGTCATAAATGCCTAATTTCTAATACTTAATCCCTAATCTTTAAACCCTAATCCCTAATACCTAATCTCTAATTTGTAATCCATAATCTATATTCCACATTCCCTAATCCATAATCTCTAATCCCTTATCCTTAATCTTTAATCCCTAATCTTTAAAACTTAATCTCTTATCTCTAAATAATAATCTTTATCCTAATCACTTAATCTCTAATCCTCAATCACTAATCTCTAATCCATAATCTTGAATCCCTAATCCACAATCACTAATCTATAATACTTAATCCCTAATCCCTTTTTCTTAATCTATAATCTCAAATTTTAAAATAGTAATCTCCCACCTTAAAAATTAATCCCTTAATCCTTAATTTCTAATCCCTAATCATTGATCCCTTTGTCCCTAATCCTTAACTCTAATCTTTAATCCCTAATCATTAACCCTTTATCCTTATTACTTATTCCTTAATCCCTACTCCTTAATCCATAATCCTTAATTCCTAAACCTTAATCCCTGGTCCCTAATCCCTAATTTTTAATCTTTAATCCATAATCCCTAATTCATAATCCTTAATCCCTAATACCTAATATAATATCCCTTAATTCTTAATCCTTAATCCCTAATTCTTAACCCCTAATCCTTTTCTTTTTCCTATTCTTCTACTTCTTCCTTCTTCCACTTCTTCTTCCTCCCCTTCTTCTTAATCTTTATTCCCTAATCCCTACTCCTTAATCCAAATCCTTAATATTTAAATCCTAATCCCTAATTGCAAAACTATAATCTGTAATCTTTAATCCCTAATCCTTAATCTATAATTCAAAATATCTAATCCTTTTCTCCCAAATCCCTAATCTGTAATCCCTAATACCTAAACCTCAACACCTTCCTCCTTAATACGTAATCCATCTTCCATAATGTCTAATCCCTAATCTCCCTCTATTTAATCCTTAACTCCTAATCCCTAATCCCAAAAACTTAATCCCTAATTTTTAATCCCTAATCCCACCTCATTAATCTTTATTCCATATTCCCTGATGCTTAATCCTTAATCCTTTATTCCATAATTCCTCATCACTAATCCCTAATCCTAATCCCTAATTCCTAATCTCTAACCACTGATCCCTAATCTATTTCTTTTTCCTCTTTTCTCTTCTACTTCTACTTCTTCCTCTTCTTCTTCTTCTCCTTCTCCTTCCTCTTCTTCTTCTTCTACCTTATCTTCATCTTCTTCTTCTACCTCTTCCTTCATGTCTTCCTCTTCTTTTTTTCCTTCTTCCTTCTCTTCCTTTTCTTCTTATTCTTCTTTTACTTCTTTTTTCTTCTTCTACTTCCTCTTCTCCATCTACTACCTCTTCTTCTCCTACATCTCTTCTTCTTCCTCTTCTTCTCCTTCTTGTTCTTGTTCTACTTCTTATTCTTCTTCTTCTTCTTTCTCATCTTCTTCTTTGTCTTCCTCTTCTTACTCTTCTCCTTCTCATTCTTCTTCTTCTTCTCATTTTTCTTCCTCTTGTTTTTCTTCATCTTCTTCTTCTCCCTCCTCCTCTTCTTTTTCTCCTTATTCTTCTTCTTCTTCTCCTTCTTCTTCTTCTTCTTCTTCTTCCTCTACATCCTTATTTTCTTCTTCTTTTTAATCTTCCTCTTCTTCTTTGTCTTCTCTTTTTCTCCTCCTTGTTCTTCTTTTTCCTCTTCTTCCTCCCCTTTTTCATCTTCTCCTTCTTCTTCATAATTCTAAATCCATATTCCTTGATCCTTACAACTAAATCCCTCTCTCCCTTATCTCTTATCCATAAATTTATAATCTCTAATCACTAATCACTAAGCTTTATTTCTTAATCCCTGATCTCTAATCTCTAATCCATACTTAATCTTTAATCCCTAATCACTAATACTTAATCTCTAATCCTTAAACTTTAATCCATAATGCCTAATCTCTAATCCTTAATCCATAATCCATAATCTCAAATCCCTAATCTCTAATCCATAATCCCTAATCTATAATCCATAATTCTTAATACTTGTTCCTCTTCTTCTTCATCTTCTACTACTTCTTCTTCTTCTTATTCTTCTTCTTCTTCTTCCTCCTCTTCTATTGATTTTGCTACTTCTTCTTCTTCTTCTTCTCATTTCCTCTTCTTCTTCCTCTTCTTCTTCTTCTTTTTCTTCTTGTTCTTGTTCTTCTTGTTTTTCTTCTTCTTCTACAACATATTCTTCTTCTTCTTCTACTACTTCTTCTTCCTCTTCTTCTTCTTCCTTTTTCTCTTCTTCTTTTTCTATTTCTTCTACTTTTTTTATTCTTCTTCTTCCTCTTCTTATTCCTCTTCTTCATCTTCTTCTTCTTCTTCTTCTTCTTCTTCTTTTAGTATTACTACTACTTCTATTTCTTCTTCTTCTTTTTCTTCTTCTTCTTCTTCTGCACCTTCATCTTCTCCTTCTTGTTCTCCTTGTCTTTCTCCTTCTCCTTCTCCTTCTCCTTCTCTTTCTACTTTTCCATCACCTTCTCCATCTCCTTCTCCTTCTCCATCTCCTTCTTGTTCACCTTCTACTTCTCCTCCTCCTCCTCCTCTATATCCTACGGCTTTTCGTTCTTCTTCTTCTTCTTCTTCTTCTTCTTCGCTTCATTCTTCTTTCTTCTTTCTTCTTTCTTCTTTCTTCTTCCTTCTTTCTTCCTATTTTTTCCTTTAATCTTCCTTCTTCCTTCTTCTTTCTTTCTTCTTCTTTCTTTATTCTTCTTTCTTCTTTCTTCTTTATTCTTCCCTTTCTTCTTCCTCTTCTTTTTCTTCTTCTTTTTCCTAATTCTTCTTCCTCCTCTTCTTCTTCTTCCTTCTAACTTCTTCCTTCTTTCTTCTTCATTCTTCTTTCTTCCTTCTTCTTCCTTCTTCCTTCTCCATGTTTCCTAATCCTTAATTCCTAATCCTTAATCCCTAATCCATCCTTAATTCCTAATCCTTAATCTTTAATCCCTAATCTCTATTTCTTAATCTCTAATCCCTAATCCTTAATGCCTAATCTATAATTTATAATATTTAATTTCAAATCTCTAAACCCTAATCTATAATACCTAATTATTAATCCTTAATCCTTAATCTTTAATATATAATTCTTAATCCCTGGTCTCTAATCCCAAATCTTAATCCTGATCTGTAATCTCTAATACTTAATCTTGAATCTCAAATCTATAGTCACTAATCTCTAATCTCTAATTCTTATTTTTAAATCTATAATCCCTAATCTTCAATAAATAATCCTTTAGTGCTTAATCCATAATCCCTAATTATTAATCCCACCATCTCTAATCTTTAGCCCCTAATCCTTAATACTTAATTCGTAATTCTTATTACTTATTCCCTAATGCATACTCATTAATCCATAATCTTTAATTTCTAAACCCTTATCCATAATTAGTAATCCATAATCCCTAATGACTAATACCTAATCCCTCGCTCCCTGAACCCTAATTACTAATCCCTAATACTTCTCTAATCCCCAATCCCTACCTCCTTAATCTGTAATATGTATTCCCTAATCCAAAATCACTCCCTCCTTAATCCATAATCCTTAATCCCTAACTCCTAATCCCTAATCCATCACTTCATCCTCTTCTTCTTCTTCTTTATCTTCTTCTTCTTCTTCCTCTTCTTCTTCTTCTTCCCCATTTTATTCTTCTTCTTCTTCCTCTATCTCTTTATCTTCCTTTTTGCTTTGCTCTTCTTGTTCTTCTTCCTCTTCTTCCTCTTCTTCTTCTTTGTACTCTTCTTCTTCTTCTTCTTCTTCTTTTTCCTTTACTTCTTCTTCTACTTCTTCTTCTTCTTTTTCTTCTTCTTCTTCATCTTCTTCTTTTTCTTCTTCTACTTCTTCCACTTCTTCTTCCTCCACTTCTTCTTCTTCTTCTTCTTCTTCTTCTTCTTCTTCTTCTTTTCTTGTTCTCCTTCTTCCTCTTCTTCTTCCTCTTATTCCTCTTCTTCTTCTTCTTCTTCTTCTTCTTCTTTGTCTTCTTCTATTTCTTCTTCTTCTTCTTCTTCTTCTCCTCCTTTTCTTTCTTCTTCTCTTTTTCCTTCTCCTTGCCTTTCTAATTCTCCTTCTCCTTACTTCTCCTTCTTTATCTTTTACGCATCATTCTCTATCTCTTTCACCTTCCCCATCTCCTTCACCTTCCTCTTCTCCTATTCTTTCTCCTTCTCCATCTCCTTTTGCTTCTCCTTCTTCTTCTTCTTCTTCTTCTTATTCTTCTTCTTCCTTCATTCCTTCTTCTTTCTACTTTCCTCTGTCTTCTTTCTACTTTCTTCTTTTTTCTTTCTTCCTCATTCCTCATTCCTCCTTCCTTCCTCCTCCCTTCTTCCTACTTCATTCTTCCTTCTTCTTTATTCTTTCTCTTCGTCTTCCTCTTCTTCTTCTTCTTCTTCTTTGTCTTCATCATCATCTTCTTCTTCTTCCTCCTCCTCTTCTTCTTCTTTTACTTCTTCTTTCTTGTTGTTCTTCTTCGTCTTCTTCTTCTTCTTCTTCTTCATCTTCTTCCTCTATTTCTTCTTTTTCATAATCATCATCTTCTTCTTCTTCTATTTCTTCTTCTTCTACTTCTCTTTATCTTTCCTCTTCACCATCTCCTTCACCTACCTCTTCTCCATCTCCTTCTCCTTCTCCTTCACCATCTTATCCTCCTACTCTTCATCCTCCTCTTTTCTTTCTTCTTCTTCTTCTCTTCTTCTTCTTCTTCCTTCTTTCTTCTTCCTTCTTTGTACTTTCTACTTTCTTCTTTCTTCTTCCTTCCTTCTTCCTTCTTCCTTCTTCTTTCTTTATTCTTTCTCTTCTTCTTCCTCTTGTTCTTCTTCATCATCGTCTTCATCGTCTTCTTCTTCTTCTTCATTTACTTCTTTAACCTAGTCTTCTTCTTCTTCTTCTTCTCCTTCTTTTCTTGTTCTTCTTCTTCCTCTTTTTCTTCTTCATCATAATCATCACCATCATCATCTTCTTCCTCTTCTTCTTCTTCTTCTTCTTCATCATCTTCTTCTTCTTCTTCTTTTTCTTCTTCTTCTACTTCTTCTCCTTCTCCTCCTTCTCCTTGCCCTTCTTCTTCTCCTTCTCCCTTCTCTGTCTCCTACTCCTTCCCCTTCTCCTTCTCCTTGTCCTTCTCCATCTCTTTCACCTTCTACTTCTCCTTCTCCTTCTCCTTCTCTTTCTCCTTCTCCTTCAACTTCTCCACATTCTCCTCGTCCTGCATCTCCATTTCCTTCTCCTTTTTCCTCTTCTTCTTCTTCTTCGACCTTCTTTCTTCTTTCTTCTCTTTACTTTCTTCTTTCTTCTTTATTCTTCCTTCTTCCTTCTTCCTTCTTCCTTCTTTCTTTTTGATTCTTCTGTATTCTTTCTCTTCTTCTTCCCCTTCTTCTTCTTCTCTTTCTTCTTTTTCCTCTTCTTCTTCTCGTTTCTTCCATATTCTTTCTTCCTTCATCTCCTTCTTCTATCTTTCTTCTTTCTTTTTCCTTCTCCTTAAGCCTTAATCCTTAATCTTTAATTTCTAACCTTTAATTCTTAATAAGGAATCCCTAATCTATAATTAATAGTTCCAAATCTTTAGTCCCTAATATATAGTACTTAAACACAAATCCTAAAACCCTAATACCTTTTCTAATCCTAATCTTAATCCTTTAGTCTCTAATCCTAAATCTCTTATCCCGAAACTCTAATTTCTAATCCATAATTCTTAATTCCTGACACCTAATCTAAAATCCTTATATCTTTAATCTTTAATCCCTAATCCAAAACCCCTAATCCCTAATCACTAATCCATCTATTTTTCCTCTTTGTCTTCTTCTTCTTCTTCCTCTACTTCTTCCCCTTCTTCTTTTTCATCTTAATACTCTTCTTCTTCTTCTTCTTCCTCATCTTCTTCTTTTTCTTCATTCTCTTCTTCCTCATCTTCCTCTTCTTCTTTTTGCTCTTCCTCTTCTTCCTTTTTTTCTTCTTTTTCTTCTTCTTCTTCTTCTTCTTCTATATCTTCTTCTTCTTCATCATCTTTTTCTTCTCCTTCTTCTTCTACTTCTTTTTCTTTTTTTGCTTCTTCTTCTTCATCATCATCTTCTTATTTTTCTATTTCTTCTTCTTCTTCTTCTTATTCTTCTTCTTCTACTTCCTCTTCTTCCTCTTCCCTTTCTTCTTCTTATTTTTCTCTCTTTTTCTTCTTTTCTTATTCCTCTTCATGCTCTTCTTCTTCCTCCACATCTTCTTATCATTATCATTATTATTATTCTTCTTCCACTTCTTCCTCTATTTCTTCTTTTTCTTTCTCAACTTCTTCTTCTTCTTCTCCTTCTTCTTCTCCTTCTCCTTCTCCTTGTCTTTCTCTCTCTCCTTCTCCTTCTCCTCTTTTTTTCTTCTCCATCTCTCAAAACCTCTACGTCCTCTTTCTTCTTCTCCATCTTCTTCTTCTTCTATTACTTTCTTCTTTCTTCTTTCTTCTTTGTACTT
>JAIUJO010002029.1:135000-152500 GCA_023846275.1 Vanilla planifolia | reverse complement strand
TTCCTCTTCTTCTTTTTGTTGTTCTTCTTCTTCTTCCTCTCCTTCTTCTACTTCTTCTTCTTCTTCCCATTCTTCTTCTTCTTTTTGTTCTTCTTTTCTTCTTCTTCTTCTTCTTCTTCTTCCTCTTTATTTTATTCTTCATCTTCTTCTTATTATTATCATTCTCCTTCTACTTCTTCCTCATCCTTTTCTTCTACTTCTTTTTCTCCTTCCTCTTCTTTTCTTATTCTTCTTCTTCCCCTTCTTCTTCTTCTTCTTCTTCTTCTTCTTCTATTTCTTCTTCTTCTTCTTCTTCTTCTTCCTCTTCTTTTTCCTCTTCTCCTTCTTCCTCTTCTTGTACTTCTTTTACTACAACTTCTTTTACTACTACTTCTTTTTCTTCTTCTTCTTCTTTCCTTCTTCTTCTTCTTCTTCTACTTTTTCATTTTATTTGTCTTCAACTTCTTCTTCATCTTCTCCTTCTTTTTCGTCTTTTTATTCTTCTTCTTCTTCTTCTTCTACTTCTTCTACTTGTTCAACTTCTTCTTCTAGTTCTCCCTAATCCCAAACCCCTAATCACAAATCCCTAGTCCATCACTTATTCCTCTTTGTCTTCTTCTTCTTCCTCCTTTTGTTTTTGTTCTTCTTCTTCTTCCTCATCTTCCTCTTCTTCTTTTTTGTTATCTTATTTCTTCTTCTACCTCCTCTTCTTCTTCTTCAACTTCTTCTTCCTCCTCCTCCTCTTCTTCTTCTTCTTCTTATTCTCTTCTACTTCTTCTTTCAACTCTTTAATTTCTTATTCTTCTTCTTATTCTCCTACTTCTTCTTCTTCTCTTTTCTCTTCTTCTTCATCCCTTTCTTCTACTTTTAATTCTCTTTCTTCTTGTTTTCTTGTTCTTCTTCTTCCTCTTTTTCTTCTTCTTCTTCTTCTTCTTCTTCACCATTTCTCCTTCCTCTTCTTTCGATTCTTCTTCTTCTACTTCTTCTTCATCATCTATGTCTTCTTCTTCTTTTTCTTCTTCTACTTCTTTTTCTCCTTATCCTCTTTCTCCTTCTACTTCTCCTTCTTCTTCTCCTTGTCCTTCTACTTCTCTGCCTCCTTCTCTGTGTCCTTCCCATTCTCATTCTTGTTCTCCTTCTCTTTCCCTTCCTTCTCCATGTCCTCCTTCTCACTCTCATTCTTCTTCTTCTTTTTCTTCTTCTTCCCTATCTTCTTCCTTTTCTTTTTAGACCTCTTCACTTCTTCTTTTTGTTGTTGTTCTTCTTCTTCTTCCTCCTCTTCCTCTACTTCTACTTTTTCCACTTCTTTTTCCTCTTCTTCTTCTTCTTTTTCCTATTCTTCTTCTACTTCTGCTTCTCCTTCTCCTTCATCTTCTTTGTCTACTTCTTCTTCTTCTTCTTCTCCTTCATCGTCTTTTCTTTTTTCTTCTTTTTCTTCTTCTATTTCTTCTTCTTATTCTTATTCTTCTTGTTCCTTTCCTTCTTCTTCTTCTTTTTCTTCTTTTTCCTCTTCTTCTTCCTCCTTTTCTTCTTTTCCTTCCTTTTATTCTTCTTCTTCTTCTTCTCCTTCTCCTTCTCCTTCTTCTTCTTCTTCATTTTCTTCTTCCTCTTCTTCTTCCACTTTTTCTTTGTCTTCTTTTTCTTCTTCTTCATCTTCTTCTTCTTCTTCTCGTTGTGCTTCATAATTCTTAATCCTTATTCCCTAATTCCTAATCTATAATGCCTAATTTATCTCTCTCTAATATTTATTTCCTAATCTCTAAACCTTAATTCATAATCCATCCTTAATCCATAATTCTTAATCCTTAATCCTTAATCTCTAATCCATAATCTCTAATCCTTAAACCCTAATCCATAATACTTAATCCCTAATCCTTAAATCTCTTATCTATAATCAATAGTCCCTAATCCTTAATTCCTAAGCCCTAATCTCTAATCCTTAATTCCTAAGCCCTAATCTCTAATCCTTAATTCCTAAGCCCTAATCTCTAATCCTTAATCCTTAATCGTTATTGTATAATCTTTAATACTTAATCCTAATTATAATTGCTTAATCTCTAGTCCTTAATCCATAATCTCTAATTCATAATCCTGAATCCCAAATGCTTAATCACTAATCTCTAATCCTTAATCCTTTATCTGAATTACCTAATTTGTAATACTTAATCACTAGTCTCTAATTCCTCTTCTTCCTCTTCTTCTTCTTTTTCATCATCTTCCTCTTCTTCTTCTTCTTCTTCTCTTTTACTTCTTTCTATTCTTGCTCTTCCCCTTCTTCTTCTTCTAGTTTTTCGCCTTCTACTTTTCTTGTTCTTTTTTCTTCCTCTTCTTCTCCCTCTCCTCCTCCTCCTTCTTCTTCTCCATCTTCTTCTTTCATTTCTTTTTTTCTCTTTTGTCTTCTTCTTCTTCTTCTCTTTCTCCTTCTCCTTCTTCTTCTCTTTCTCCTTCTCTTTGTCTTTCTCCTTCTCCTTCTTCTTTTGCTTCTCCTTCTACTTCTCCATTATTATTAATCCTTATTCCCAATCATAATTCCTTAATCTCTAATCCCTACTCCCTAATCTTTAATGCCTAATCCTAATTTGCAAATCCTTAATCACAAATCTCTAATCCATAATCTCTAAACCCTAATCCCTAATCCCTTTTGCCTAATCCATAATCCTTAATCTTAAATCCTTAATCTTTAATAATTAATCCTTAATCCTTAATCCATCATCCCTAATCATTAATCCTTTCATCCCTAATCCTTAATCTTTAGTCCCTAATCTATCATCCTTAATCCCTCATCCCTATCACTTATTCCTAAATTCTTACTCCTTAATTTGTAATCCTTAATCCTTATACCCTAATTTTTAATTGCTAATCCATAATCCCTGACGCCTAATCTCTAATGCCTAACACCTAATCCCTTCCTCCCTAATCCCTAATCCCTAGTCCCTAATATCCACTCTCAAATCACCAATCCCTCCCTCTCTCATCCATAATCTATATTCCCAAATCCCTAATCCTTAATCTGAAATCTATAGTCCCTAATTCTAATTATAATTGGTTATTCTCTAATAAATAATCATTAATCCCTAACTTATAATCCTGAATCCCGAATCACTAATCTAAAATAATAAATCCCTAATCTATAATCCTCATTCCTAAATCTTTAATCTACAATCCTTAGTAAATAATCCCTTAATCCTAAATATTTGATCCACAATCCTCAATCATTAATCACTTCATCCCTAATTCCCAATTCTTAATCACTATTGCTTATTCCATAATCCTTATTCTATAATTACAAATCCATAATCCCTAATCCATGATCTCTAAACCCTAATACTTAATACTTAATCCTGAATACCTAATACATAATCCCACATTCCTTAACCCTAATCCTTAATACCTAGCCTCTAATCCCTAATCCCTAATCCATCTCTTCTTCCTCTCTTTCATCTTTTTCTTCCTCTTCTTCTTCCTCATCTTCTTCTTCCTCCTCTTCTTCTTCTTCTTCCTCATCTTCTTCTCCTTTTTCCTCCTCTTCTTTATCATCTTCCTCTTCTTCTTCTCCATCTTCCCATTCTTCTATTTCTTCTTCTTCTTCTTTTGCCTCTTCTTTTTCTTCTTCTTCTTCTTTTTACTTCTTCCTCTTCTACTTCTTCTTCCTCCATTTCTTCTTCTTCCTCTTCTTCTTCTTCTTTTTCTCCATATTATTTTCTTGTTCTTCTTCTTTCTCTTTTTCTTCTTCTTCTTCATCTTCTTCTATTTCTTTTTATTTTTCCTCTTCTTCTTCTTGTTCTTCTTCTCCTTATCCTTCTTCTTCTCGTTACCTTCTCCATATGTTTCTTTTTTTCCTTCTTTTTTCCTTCTCCTTCTCCTTCTCCATCTCTTTCTCCTTCTACTTCTCCTTCTCCTCCTCCTTCTCCATTTCCTCCTCCTTCTCCATCACCTTCTCTTTCTTCTTCTTCTTCTTCTTTCTCTTCTTCTTTCTTCTTTCTTTCTTCTTCTTTCTCTTCTACTTCTACTTCTTTTATTTCCTCTTCTTCTTCCTTTTCTTCATCTTCTTCATCATCCTCTTCTTCTTCTTCTTCCTTATCTTTGTCTTATGCTTCTTCCTCTTCTTCCTCATCTTCCTCTTCTTCTTCTTCTTCATCTACTTCTTCTTCCTCCATTTCTTCTTCTTCCTCTTCTTCTTCTTCTTTTTCTCCATATTCTTTTCTTGTTCTTTTTCTTTCTCTAATTCTTCTTCTTCTTCATCTTCTTCTATTTCTTTTTCCTTTTCTTCTACTTCTTCTTGTTCTTCTTCTCCTTGTCCTTCCTCTTCCCCTTACCCTTCTCCTTATCTTTCTTTTTTTCCTTCTTTTTTCCTTCTCCTTCTCCATCTCTTTCTCCTTCTACTTCTCCTTCTCCTCCTCCTTCTCCATGTCCTCCTCGTTCTCCTTCTCCTTCTCCTTCTTCTTCTTCTTCTTCTTCTCTTTCTCTTCTTCTTTCTTCTTTCTTCCTTCTTCTTTCTCTTCTACCTCTACTTCTTCTATTTCCTCTTCTTCTTCCTTTTCTTCTTCTTCTTCTTCATCCTCTTCTTCTTCTTCTTCTTTCTTATCTTTGTCTTCTGCTTCTTCCTCATATTCTTTTTCTTCCACCTCTTCTTCTTCTTCTTCTTCTTCCACTTCTTCTTTTTCTTCTTCTTCTTCTTCTTGTTCTTCTATGTCTCCTCTTCTTCCTCTTCTTATTCTACTTCTTCTTCTTCTTCTTCTTCCTCTTCTTCTTCCTCTACTTGTTCTTCTTCATCTTCTTATATTCTTCTTCTTCTTCCTCTTCCTCTTCTTCTTCATCATCCTCTTTTATTTCTTCTTCTTCTTCTCCTCCTTGTTCTCCTTCTTCTTTTTCTCCTTCTTGTTCTTTTTTTGTTATTCTTCTTCTTCTTTATCTTCTTCTTCTTCCTCCTCCTCCTCTTCTTCTTCTTCTTCTTCTTCTTCCTCCTCCTCCTCTTCATCTTTTTCTTTCTCTCTTCTTGTTGTTAGCCTTTTTCTTTTTCATCTTTCTCTTCTTCACCATCTTCTTCTTCCTCCTTTTCTTCTTCTCCTCCTCCTTCCACTTCTTGTTTTTCTTCTTCTTCTTCTTCTTCTTCCTCTTCTTCTTCTTCTACGTCTCTTCTTCTTCGTCTTCTTCCTTTTTCCTCTTCTTCTTCTTCTTCCTTTTCTTCTGTATGTTCTTCTTCTTCTTCTTCTTTTTCTTCCACTTCTTCTTCCTCTTCTTCTTCCTCTACTATTTCTTCTTCTTCTTCTTCTTTTCTTTCTTTTTCTTCTTATCCTTCTTCTTCTTCTTCTTCTTCTTCTTCCTCTTCAACTTCTTCTTCTTCTTCACCTTCTACTTCTTTTTCTCCTTCTTCTTCTTCTTCTTCTTCTTTTTCTTCATTTATTTCTTCTTCTTCCTCTTTTTTCTCTTCCTTCATATTTTTCTTCCACTCTTCTTCTTTTTCTTCTTCATCTTTCTCTTCTTCTTCTTCCTCTTCTTCTTCTTCTTTTCCTCTTCATCTTCCTGTTCTTCTTGCTCGTCTTCTTCAATTTATTCACATTTTTCTTCTTCTACTTCTTCTTACTCTTCTCATCCTAATTCTTCTTCTTCTTTTTCCCCTTCTTCTTTTTCCTCTTCTTCTTCTTCCTCTTCCATTTCTTCTTTTTCTTCTTCTTCTTCTTATACTTCTTCCTCTTATTCTTTTTCTTCTTCTTCATCATCATCTTCTTCTTCTTCTCCTTGTTCTTCTTCTTCTTCTTCTTCTTCCTCCTCTTCTTCTTCTTCTCCTTCTTCTTTATAATCCTTAATACTTATTCTCTTATCCCTACTCATTACTCTGACCCTCCCTTGTCTCTTATCTCTAAATTTGTAATCTCTAATCACTAATCCTTTATCTCTATTTCTTAATCCCTAATCCATAATCCTTCCTTAATCCATAATCCCTAATCATTGATCCTAAATCTTTAATCTCTATTCTCTTATTTCTAATATCTAATCCCTAAGCCATAACCCTTCATGCTTAATCCCTAATCTATAATCCATAATCCTAAATCCTTTATTTATAATCCCTAATCCATAATCCTTAAACTCTAATCCTTAATATTTTATCCCTAATCTCTGATATATAATCCTGAATCCTAAATCCGAAATCACTAATCTCTCGTCCTTCATCCCTAATCTCTATTTCCTAATCCGTAATTAAAAATCCTAAATCTCTAATCTCTAATCTCTAATCCTTAGTATATAATCTCTTAACTCTTAATCTTTAATCTTAATCCTTAATGATTAATTCCCTCATCCCTAATCCTTAACCCTAATCCCTAGTCCTTAATCCTTTATCTTTATTATTTATACCATAATCCTCATTCTTTAATCCCTAATCCTTAATCATTAAATCCTAATCCCTAATCACTAATTGATAATCCCTAATCCTTAATTTTTAATCTCTAATCTGTAATATCTAATCCTTAATCCCCAAAACAAAATCCCATATCTCTCCTTCCTTAATACCTAATCCCTAATCCTTAACTCCTAATCCTTAATATATAATCCATCTAATCTTTCTCTTCTTCTTCTTCTCCTTCTTCTTCTTCTTTGTCCTTTTCTTCGTCTTCTTCTTCCTCAAGTTTCTCTTCTTCTCTTCTACTACTTCCTCTTCTACTTCTTCTTCTTCTTCTTCTTTTTCCTCTTCTTCTTGTTCTTCTTCTTTACTTCTTCTTCCATACCCTCTTCTCGTCCTCCTTCTTCTTTTTCTCCATTTTCTTCTTTTCTTGTAATTCTTCTTTCTCTTCTCCTTCTTATTTATCTTCTTCTTCTTCTTCTTCCTTTTACTCTTTCTCTTCTTTTTCTTCTTTTTCTTCTTCTTCTTCTTCTTCTCCTTCTATTTCTTCTTCTTCTTCTTTTTCTTCTTCTTTTATTTCTTCAGCTCCTTCTTCTGCTTCTCCATCTCCTTGTCTTTCTTATTCTCCTTCTCCTTCTTCTTCCCCTTCTCCTTCTCCTTCTCCTTCTCCTTCTCCTTCTCCATCTCCTTCTCCTTCTCCTTCTCCATCTCCTCCTCTACGTCCTCCTCCTTCTACTTCTCCTTCATGTTCCTCTTTTTTCTCTTCTTCTTCTTTATGCTTTCTACTTTCTTCTTCCTTCTTTCTTCTTCCGACCTGCTTCTTCTTCCACCTTCCTTCTTCCTTCTTCCTTCTTCTTTCTTCCTTCTTCTTTCTACCTTACTCTTTTTTATTTTCTTCTTTATTCTTCTTTTTCTTCTTCTTATACTACTTTTTCCTCTTCTTCTTCCCCCTCTTCTTCTTCTTCTATCTTCCTCCTTCCACTTCTTATTCCTCATCTTCTTTCCTAATTTCAAATCCCTACTTCCTAACCCACAATGCTTAATCTCTAAACCATAATCCCTAATTACTAAACCAAAATCTCTACTCTATAATCCCTAGTCCCTAAACTAATATGGTTAATACTTTATCCCTCCCTCCTTAATCTCTAATCCATAATCCCTAATACCTAATCTCAAATCCCCAATCCCTCCTTCCTTATCCCATAATATTTACTCCCTAATTGCCCATCTCTAATCCCTCACTCCTTAATCCCTAATCCCTAACCCACACTCGATAATCCCTAAGCTGTAATCCATAATTACTAACTCCAAAATCCCTAATCCTTAATCCCTCCTTCCCTAATCTTTAATTTGTATTCCTCGATACCTAATCCATTATCCTACATTCCTTAATCCCTAATTCCTAACCACTAATCCATAATCCATCTCTTATTCCTCTTCTTCTTCTTCTTCTTCTTCTTTTCCTCTTCTTCTTCGTGTTCTTCTTCATTATCATCGTCTTCTTCTTCTTCCTCTTCTTCTTCATATTCCTCTTCTTCTTCTTCTTCTACTTCTTCTTGTTAATCTTCATCAACTTCTTGTTCTTCTACTTCTTCATTTTCTTCATCTTCTTCTTCCTCTTCTTTTTCTTCTTCTTTTTCTTCCTCTTCTTGTACTACATCTCTGCTTCTTCCTCTTCTTCTTTCTCCACTTCTTCTTTTTCTTCTTCTTCTTCTTCTTCTTCTTCTTCTCCTTCTTCCTCTTCTTCTTCCTCATTCTTCTCCTTCTTTTTTCTTCTTCCCCTTCTTCTCTCCTTTCTATTTCTTCCTCCTCCTTCTTCATCTTCATCTTCTTCTATTTCTTCTTCTTCTTCCTCTTCAACTTTTTCTTCTTCTTCTTCATTTCGTTTTCTTCCTCTCTTCTTCCTCTTCTTTCTCTTCCTCTTCTTCTTCTTCTTTTTCTTCTTTTTCCCCATCGTCTTCCTCTTCTTCTTCTTCTTCTTCTTCAACTTCATGGCCTTCTTGTTCTTTTTCTTTTTCTTCTTCCTCTTACTCTTCTTCTCATTCTTCTTCCTCTTCGTCTTCTTATTCCTCTTCTTCTTCTTCTTCTTCCTCTTCTTCTTCTTCCTCCTCTTCTTCTTTTTCTTCTTCTTTTTATTCTTCTCCCTCTTATTCTTCTTCTTGTTCTTCTTCCTCTTTCTCTTGTTCCTCTTCTTCTTCTTTTTCTTCTTCACCCTCGTCATCTTCTTCTTTTTCTTCTTCTTCTTCTTCTTCCTTATTTTCTTCTTCTACTTATTCCTCTTCTTCTTTGTCTTCCCCTTCTTCTTCTTTTTCTTCTTCATCATTTTTCATCTTCTTCTTCTTCTCCTTGTTCTTCTTCTTCCTCCTCTTCTTCTTCTCCTTCTTCTTTGTACTTCTTAATCACTATTCCCCAATCCCTACTCCTTAATCCCTATCTCCTAAATATCCTATCCTTAGGATTATAATCCCTAATCCATGCCTCCCTAATCATTAATCCCTAATCTCTATCCCCTAATCCCTAAACATTAATCCTTAAATCCTAATCCATCTTTAATCCATAATGCCTAATTCTTAATCCTTAATCTCTAAACCCTAAACCCTAATCTCTAATACCTAATCCCTAATCCTTAATCTCTAAACTATAATCCATAATCTTGAAGCCCTAATTTCTAATCCCTAACCCTGAAACTCTAATTGCTAATACCTGATCCCTATCCTCTAATCCCTAATCTATATTCAATACTCCTTTATCCATAATCTCTAATCCTTTATCTCTAATCTTAATTCCTAATCCTTAATCCTTAATCCTATTTTTCTAATCTCTAATCTTAATCCTAATCACTTAATCTCTAATCTCTAATCTATAATCATGAATCCAAAATCAATAATCACAAATCTCTAATCCTTAATCCCTAATCTCTATTCCTTAATCCATAATCCCAATTCTTAAAACCTTAATTACTAATCCTTCAAAATTAATCCCTTAATCCTTAATCCCTAATCCCTAATCATTGATCCATTCATCCTCATAACCTTAATCTGTAATTCCTAGCCTTTAATCCCTTATCCCTATTACTTATTTCTTAATCCTTTCTCCTTAATCCCTAATCCTTAATCTTAAAACCTTAATTCTTAATCCCTAATTAGTAATCTTTAATACCTAATTTTTAATCCCTAATTAATAATCCCTAACACCTAATTACATATCCCTCCATTCTTAATCCTTAATCACTAATTCTTAGCCTTTAATCAGTAATCCCTAATCCTTTTCTTCTTCTTTTTCTTCTACTTCTTCCTTCTTCCACTTCTTCTTCCTCTTTTTCCTTCTTAATCCCTAATCCCTACTATCTAATCCATAATCCTTATCACTAAACCCAAATCCCTTGTTACTAATCCATAATCTCTAATCTTTATTCCCTAATTAGCAATCTATCATTGCTAATATCAAATCCTTAAATCCTTAATCAATAATCTGTAATCCCTAATACCTTATCTTTAATCTACAATCCCTTCCTCCTTAATCCATAATCCATATTCCTTAATCCCTAATCCTATTTTCGTAATCTTTCCCTCCTTATTCCCTAATTCATAACCCCTAATTTTTAATCACTAATCCCTAAACCTTAATCCCTAATTGTTAACTCACAAACCCTAATTCCTATTCCTTAATCCCTCCATCGTTAATCTTTAATTCATATTCTTTGATACCTAATTTGTAATCCCTTATTCCATAATCCCAAATCCCTAATTCATAATCCCTAATAGTTGATCTGTAATCTATTTCTTTTTCCACTTCTTCTTCCACTTCTTCTACTTCTTCCTCTTCTTCTTCTTCTTCCTCTTCTTCTTCTTCCATATCTACATCTTCTTCCTCTTCCTCTTCTTCCTCATCTACCTCTACTTCTTGTTCTTCTTCTTCTTGTTCTTCTTCTTCTTCAACATCATCTTTTTCTTCTTCTCTTCTTCTTGTTCTTCTTTTTTTTCTTCTACACCCTTCTTTTTTTCTTCTTCTTCTTCCTCTTCTTCTTTTTCCTCTTCATCTTCGTCTTCTTCTCCTTCTTCTTCAACTTTTCACCTTCTCCTTCTTCTTCTTCTTACTCTTCTCCTTCTCATTCTTCTTCTTCATCTTTTTCTTCTTCTTCCTCTTCTTCTTCCTCTTCTTCTTTTTCTTCTTCTTCTTCTTCCTCCTCCTTTTCTTCATCTTTTTCTTCTTCTCTTCTTCTTCATCTTCCTCATTTTCTTCTTCTTCTTCTTCTTCCTCTTCTTCTTCTAGTTATTCTTCTTCCTCTTCTTCTTTGTCATCATCATCATCATCTTCTTCTTATTCTTCTTCTTCTTCTCCTCCTTGTTCTTCTTCTTCTTCTTCCTCCTCCTCTTCTTCTTCTTCTCCTCCATCTTTGTAATCCTTAATCCTTATTCCCTTATCCCTTCTCTTTAATCCCACCCAGCCTAGTCCCTTATCCCTAAATTTGTAATGCCTACTCACTAATCTCTTATCCATATTCTTTATTCCTTATTCCATAATCCCTAATCCCTAATCCTTAATCCATCTTTTGATCCATAATCCTTTATCCTTAATCTTTAATCTCTATCCCTAATCTCTAATCCCTAATATGTAATCCCTAAACTACAATCAATAATACCTAATCCCTAATCCTTAATTGGTAATCAATAACCCATAATCCTGGATTTTAAATTTCTAATCCTTAATCCTTAAACCCTAACCCCTAATACTTAATCCCTAACCTCTAATCCATAATCTTGAATCCCAAATCCATAATCACTAATCTCTAATCCTTTATCCTTAATCTCTATTCTCTAATATATAATCCAAAATCCTAAACCCTTAATCTCCAATCTTGAGCAAGTAATCCCTTAATCTTTAATCCCTAATCTCTAATCATTAATCCTTAACCCTAATCCCTAATCCTTAATCTTTTATCCCTATTACTTATAGCTTAACATTTACTCCCTAAATTCTAATTCTTAATCTTTAAACCTTAATTCCTAATCCCTAGTTGATAATCTTTAATTCTAAATTTTTTAATCTCTAATCTATAATTCCTAATCCTCAATCCCTAACTACTAATCCTATATCCCTCCCTCCTTAATTCCTAATCCATATACCCTAACCCCTAATCCTTAGTCTTTAATCCATCTCTTTTTCCTCTTCTTCCTCTCTTTCTTCTTCTTTTACTTCTTCTTCTTCTTCTTCAACTTCTTCTTCTTCTTCTTCCTCTTCTTCTTCTTCTTCCTCATCTTCCTTATCTTCTTCTTCTTCATTATCTTCTTCTTCTTCTTCTTCTTCCTCTTCTTCATTTTCTTCCCCTCCTTTTGCTTCTTCCTCCTCCTCTTCTTCTCCTTCTTCTTTTTCTCCATTTTCTTCTTTTCATATAATTCTTCTTCCTCTTCTACCACTTCCTCATCTTCCTCATCTTACCCTTCTTCTTCTTCTTCTTTTTCTTCTTCTTCTTCTTCTTCTTTTTCTTCTTCTTCTACTTCCTCAGATTCTTCTTCGTCTTCTTCTCCTTCTATTTCTTCATCTTCTTCTTCTTCTTCTTCTTCATCTTCTTCAGCTACTTCTTCTCCTTCTCCTTCTCCTTATCTTTCTCATTCTCTTTCTCGTTGTCCTTCACCTTCTCCTTCTACATCTCCATCTCCTTCTCCTTCTCTTTGTACTCCTCCTTCTCTACATCCTCCTTCTTCTCCTCCTTTGTTTTTTTCTTCTTCTTCTTCTTTCTTTCTTCTTTCTTCTTTCTTTTTTCTTCTTCCTTCTTCCTTCTTTCGTCTTCCTTCCACCTTCCTTCTTTCTTCTCCACTCTTCTTTCTTTCTTGTTCTTTCTTCTTTATTCTTTCTTATTTCTTTTTTATTCTTCCTCTCCTTATTCCTCTTCTTCTTCTTCTATAATGTTTTCTTCTTCTTCTTCCTTCTTGCACTTCTTCTTTCTCATCTTCTTCCATAATCTCTAATGCCTACATCCCAATCCATAATCCTTAAGCCGTAAACTATAATGTCTAATACCTAATCCCTCCCTCCCTAATCCCCAATCTATAATCCCTAATACCTAATCTCTAATCTCCAATCCCTCCCTCCCTTAACCTTAATCTATATTCCCTAATCCCAAATTTCTAATCCCTTCATAATTAATCTCTAATCTCTAATCCCTAACCCATAATCCTTAATCTCTAATTGCTAACTCCCAAATCCCTAATATCTCCCTCCCTAATCTTTAGTCTACATTCCTAGAAACATAAACCCTAATCTTTCATTTCTAAATCCCTAATCCCAGATGCCTAACCACTGATCCCTAATCCTCTTCCTCTTCTACTTCTTCTTCTTCCTCTTCTTCTTCTTCTTCTTCTTCCTCTTCTTCCTTTTCTTGGTTATCTTCATCATCTTTTTCTTCCTCTTCTTCTACATCTTCCTCCTCTTCTTCTTAATCATCATCATCTTCTTCTTCTTCTTCTTCTTCCACTTCTTCTTCTTCTTCCTCTTCTCTTCTTCTTCTTCTTCTTCTTCTTCTTTTCTTCTTCTAGCACTTCTACATCTTTACTTTTTCCTCTTCCTCTTTTTCCTCTCCTTCTTTTTCTTCTTCTACTTTTTCTTGTTCTCATTCTTGTTCATCTTCTTCTTCATCATCTTCATCTTCTACTTGTTCTTCTTCTTCTTCTTCTTCTCCTCCTCCATTGCTTCTATTTCTTCTTTTTCTTCTTCTTCTTCTTCTTCTTCTTCCTTTTCTTCTTCACCATCCTCTTCTTCTTCTTCTTCTTAATCTTCTTCTTCTTCTTTTTCCACTTCTTCTTCGTCTTTTACTTCTTCTTCCTCCTCCTCTTGTTCTTCTTCTTTCTTCGTTTACTTCTTCCTCTTCCTTTTTTTCCTCTTCTTCTTCTTCTTCTTCTTCTTCTTCTTCTTCTTCTTCCACCACCTCTTCTTCCTCCTCTACTTATTCTTCTTCTTCTTCTTCTGTTGCTGCTTCTATTTCTTCTCCTTGTTCTTCTTTCTTCTTCTTCTCTTCCTTCTCTTTCTTCCCCTTCTTCTTCTTCTTTTTAATCGTCTTCCTCTTCTTCTTCTTCTTCTTCTTCTTCTTCTACTCCTTCTTTCTCTTCTTGTTCTTCCCCTTCTTCTCCTACTTCTTTTTTGCCTTCTTCATTTCTTATTCTTTTCTTGCTCTCCTCCTCCTCCTTCTTCTTCTTCTTCTTCTTCTTCTTTTATTGCTTCTTCTACTCCTTTGTCTTCTTCTTCTTCTTCTTCTTCTCCTTCACCTTCTTCTTCTCTTTCTCCTTCTCCTTGTCTTTCTCCTTCTCCTTCTTCTTTTGCTTCTCTTTCTACTTCTCCATTATTCTTAATACTTATTCCCAATCATAATTTCTTAATGTCTAGTCCCTACTCCTTAATCCCTAATACCTAATCCTAATTCCCAAATCCTTAATCACTAATCTCTAATCCATAATCTCTAAACCCTAATCCCTAATCCCTAATCCCTTTTACCTAATCCATAATCCCTAATCTTAAATCCTTAATCTTTAATAATTAATCCTTAACCTTTAATCCTTAATCCCTGATCTTTAGTCCCTAATCTGTCATCCATAATCCCTCATCACTCACTTATTCCCAAATCCCTACTCCTTAATTAGTAATCCTTAATCCTTATACCCTAATCCCTAATTGCTAATCCATAATCCAAAATGCCTAATCTCTAAAGCCTAATACCTAATCCCTTCCTCCCTAATCCTTAATCCCTAATCCCTAATACCTACTCTCGAATCCCTAATCCTCCCTTCCTCAAACATAATCTATATTCCCAAATCCTTAATCCTTAATCTAAAATCTCATCCCTAATTCTAATTATAATTTCTTATACTCTAATCATTAATCTCTAACCCTTAATCATGAATCCCGAATTACTAATCTAAAATCATAAATCCCTAATCTATAATACTCATTCCTAAACTTTTTAATCTGCAAACCTCAGTAATTAATCCCTTAATCCTAAGTACTTAATTTGCAATCATTAATAATTAATCACTTCATGCCGAATCCATAATTCTTAATCCCTATTACTTATTCCTTAATCCTTATTCGGTAATTGTTAATCCATAATCCTTAATCCATGACCTCTAAACCCTAATCCCTAATCCTTAATCCCTGAATACCTAATCCATAATCCCACATTCCTTAACCCAAATCTTTAATCCTTATCCCCTAATCCCTAATCACTAATCAATCTCTTCTTCCTACCTTTCTTCTTTTTCTTCCTCTTCTTCTTCCTCTTCTTCCTCTTTTTCTTCTTCTTCCTCATCTTCTTCTCCGTTTTTCTCCTCTTCATTATCATTTTCCTCTTCTTTTACTCCATCTTCCCCTTCTTCAATTTCTTCTTCTTCTTCTTCTTCTTCGTTTACTTCTTCTTCCTCTTCTTCTTCTTCTTCTTCTTCTTTTTGCTTCTTCTTCTTCCTCTTTTTCTTCTTCCTCTTCTTCTTCTTCTTCTCTTCTTCTTCTGCTACTTCTTCCTCCTCTTCTTCTTCTTCCTCTTCTTCTTCTTCTTTTTCTCCTTATTCTTTCCTTGTTCTTCTTCTTTCTCTTCTTATATTTATTTTTCTTTTTCCTCTTTTTCTTCTTCTACTTCTTCTCTTTGTCCTTCTTCTTCTCCTTGTCCTTCTTCTTCCGCTTAACCTTCTTCTTATCTTTCTTTTTTTCCTTCTTTTTTCCTTCTCTGTCTCTCTCTCCTTCTACTTCTCCTTCTCCTCCTCCTTCTCCATGTCCTCCTCCTTCTCCTTCTCCTTTTCCTTTTCCTTCTCCTTCTCTTTCTTCTTCTTTCTCTTCTTCTTTCTTCTTTCTTCTTTCTTCTTTCTTCTTTCTTCTTTCTTCTTTCTTCGATCTTCTTCCTTCTTCATTCCACTTTCCTTCTTCCTTCTTCCTTCTTCTTTCTTCCTTCTTCTTTCTTCTTTATTCTTTCTTCTTTCTTCTTTATTCGTCCTCTTCCTCTTCTTCGTCTTCTTCTTCTTCTTCTTCTTCTGCTTTTTCCTCTTTTTCTTCCTCTTCTTCTTCTTCCTTCTTCCAGTTCTTCTACCTCCTCTTTTTTCCTAATTCCTAATCCCTAATCCTTACTCCCTAATCGATAATCCTTAATCCTTTAACCCTAATCTCTAATTGCTAATCCATAATCTCTAATCTTTGATTCCTAATTTCTAATATATAATGCCTAATACTTAATCCCACTCTCCCTAATCTGTAATCCCTAATGCCTAATCTCTAATCCCAAATCTCTCCCTCTCTAATCCATAATTTGTATTCCCTAATCGTTAACCCCTAATCCCTCCCTCCATAATCCCTAATCTCTGATCCCTAACAACTAATCCCTAAACCTTAATCTCTAATTCCTAACTCATGAACCCCAAACCCCTAATCTCTCCCTCCCTAATCTTTAATTTGCATTCCCTGAAACCTAATCCTTAATCTATCATTCCTTAACCCTTAATCCCTAACCCCTAATCCGTAATTTGTCTCTTCTACTTCTCCTTCTTCTACTTCTTCTTCATCTTCCTCTTCTTCTTCTTCTTCTTCTTCTTCTTCCTCTTCTTCTTCTTCTTCTTCTTCTTCCTTATCTTTGTCTTTTCCTTCTTACTCTTCTTCCTCATCTTCTACTTCTTCCACCTCTTCTACTTCTTCTTCTTCTAATTCTTTTTTTCTTCTTCTTCTTTTTGTTGTTGTTCTTCTATGTCTCCTCTTCTACATCTTCTTCTCTTTTTCTTCTTATTCTAGTTCTTCTACTTCCTCTTCTTCTTCTTCTTCTTCCTCTTCTTCTTCCTCTACCTATTCTTCTTCATCTACTTCTCCTTCTCCTCCTCCTCCTTCTTCTTCTTCTTCTTTCTCTTCCTCTTCTTCTTCATCATCCTCTTCTATTCCTTCTTCTTCTTCTTCTTCTTATTCTCCTTCTCCTTTTTCTCCTTCTTCTTCTTTTTCTCTTTCTTGTTCTTCTTTTTGTTATTATTCTTCTTCTTTTTCTCCTTCTTCTTCTTCTTCTTCCACCACTCTTCATCTTTTTCTTTCTCTCTTCTTGTTCTTGGTCTTTTTCTTCTTCATCTTCCTCTTCTTCTCCATCTTCTTCTTCTTCCTCTTCTTCTTCTCCTTCTTCTTCATCTTCTTCTTCTTCCACTTCTTATTTTTCTTCTTCTTCTTCTTCTTCCTCTTCTTCTTCTTCTACGTCTCTTATTCTTCCTCTTCTTCCTTTTTCCTCTTCTTCTTCTTCTTCCTCTTCTTCTTAATGTTCTTCTTCTTCTTCTTCTTTTACTTCCTCTTCTTCTTCCTCTACTATTTCTTCTTCTTCCTCTTCTTCTTCTTCTCTTTCTTCTTCTTCTTCTCCATCTTCTTCTTCTTCTTCCTCTTCCTCTTCTACTTCATCTTCTTCTTATTGTTCTTCTTCACCTTCTTCTTCTTCTTCATTTATTTCTTCTTCTTCTTCTTCTTTTTCTCCTTCTTCATCTTTTTCTTCATCTTTTCTTCTTGTTCTTCTTCTTTCTCTTCTTCTTTCTCTTCTTTATCTTTCTCTTCTTCATCTTCCTCTTCTTCTTCTTCTTCTTTTCCTATTCATCTTCTTGTTCTTCTTCTTCCTCTTCTTCAACTTCTTCTCCATTTTCTTCTTCTTCTTCTTCTTCTTTTTCAAACTCTTCTTATCCTAATTCTTCTTCTTCTTCTTCTTCCCCTTCTTCTTTTTCCTCTTCTTCTTCTTCCTCCACTTCTTTTTCTTTTTCATCTTCTTCTTCTTCTTTTTCTTCTTCTTCTTCTTCTTCCTCATCTTCTTCATCTACCTCTTCTTGTTTTACTTCTTCCTTTTATTCTTTTTCTTCTTCTTCTCCTTGTTCTTCTCCTTCTAATTCCCCCTCTTCTTCTTCTTCTCCTTCTTCTTTGTAATCCTTAATGCTTATTCCCTTATCTCAACTCTTTATTCTGACCCACACTTGTCACTTATCTTTAATTTTTTAATCCCTAATCACTAATACCTTATCTCTATTCCTTAATCATTAATTTCTAATCCATCCTTAATCCATAATCCCTAATCCTTGATCCTAAATCTCTAATCCCTAATCTTTTAATTCTTATCTTTAATCCCTATACCATAACCCCTAATGCTTAATCCCTAATCCATAATTCATAAACCTAAATCCTTAATTTCTAATCCCCAAT
>JAIUJO010002029.1:117500-132500 GCA_023846275.1 Vanilla planifolia | reverse complement strand
TCTACCTTTCTCTTTTTATTTTCCTCTTTATTTTCTTCTTCTTCTTCTTCTTATACTACTTTTTCCTCTTCTTCTTCCCCTTCTTCTTCTTCTTCTTCTATCTTCCTCCTTCCACTTCCTATTCCTCATCTTCTTCCCCAATTTCTAATCCCTACTTCCTAACCCATAATGCTTAATCTCTAAAACCTAATCCCTAATTACTAATCCAAAATCTCTACTCTATAATCACTAATCCCTAAACTATAATGCCTAATACTTTATCCCTCCCTCCCTAATCCTAATTCGTAATCCCTAACACCTAATCTCTAATCCCAATCCCTCCCTCCATATCCCATAATCTATACTCTCTAATCACCCATCTCTAATCCCTCACTCCTTAATCCCTAACCCACACTCGATAATCCCTAAGCTGTAATCCATAATTGCTAACTCCCGAATCCCTAATCCTTAATCCCTCCCTCCCTAATCTATAATACGTATTCCTCGATACAAATCCCTAATCCCTAACCACTAATCCGTAATCCATCTCTTATTCCTCTTCTTCTTCTTCTTCTTCTTCTTTCCTTCCTCTTCTTCTTCTTAACCTTCTTCCTTATCTTCGTCTTCTTCTTCTTCCTCTTCTTCCCCTTCTTCTTCTTCTTCTTCTTCTTAATCATCTTCTTCTTCTTCTTCTTCTTATTCTTCTTCCTCTTCTTGTACTACGTCTCTACTTCTTCCTCTTCTTCTTTTTCCACTACTTCTTCTTCCTCTTCTTCTACTTTTTCTTCTTCTTCTTCTTCTTCCTTTTCTTCTTCCTCAACTTGTTCTTCTTTTTCTTCTTCTTTTCCTTCTTCTTCCTCTTCTATTTCTTTCTCTTCTATTTCTTCCTTCATCTTTTCCTTCATCATCTTCTTCCTCATCATCTTCCTCTTCTTTTTCATCTTCTTCCTCTTCTTCTTCTTCAACTTATTAGGCTTCTTTTTCTTCTTCTTCCTCTTACTCTTCTCCTTCTCATTCTTCTTCTTCTTCTTCTACATCTTCCTCTTCTTCTTCCTCTTCCTCTTCCTCTTCCTCTTCCTCTTCTTCTTCCTCTTATTCTTCTTTTTCGTCTTCTTCTTTTGTTTACTCTTCTCCTTCTTATTCTTCTTCTTATTTCTCTTGTTCCTCTTCTTCTTATTCTTTTACTTTTTCTTCTTCTTCTTTTTTTTTTCTTCTTCTTCTTCTTCCTTATTTTCTTCTTCTACTTCTTCCTCTTCTTCTTTGTCTTCCTCTTCTTCTTCTTCTTTTTCTTCTTCTTCTTATCCTTGTTCTTCTTCTTCCTCCTCCACCTCCTCTTCTTCTCCTTCTTCTCATAATTATTAATCCCTATCCTAATCCTACTCCTTATTCCCAATCTCCTTAATCTCTTATCCTTAAGATTATAATCCCTAATCCATGCCTCCCTAATCACAAATCTCTTATCTCTGTTCCCTAATCCTTAAACCTTAATCCTTAAATCGTAATCCATCTTTAATCCATAATGCCTAATTCTTAATCCTTAATCTCTAAACCCTAAACCCTAATCTCTAATACCTAATCCTTAATCCCTAATCCCTAATCTATAATCCATAATCTCGAAGCCCTAATTTCAAATCCCTAATCCTAAAATTCTAATTGCTAATACCTGATCCCTAACCTATAATCTCTGATCTATATTCAATACTCCTTAATTCGTAATGTTTAATCCCTTATCGCTAATCCTTAATTCCTAATCCCTAATCCTTAATCCCATATTGCTAATCCCTAATCTTAATCCTAATCACCTGATCCCTAATCTCTAATCTATAATCTTGATTCCAAAATTAATAATCACAAATCTCTATCCTTAATCCCTAATCCCTATTCCTTAATCCATAATCCCAAATCCTAAAAACCCAAATTACCAATCCTTAATAATTAATCCCTTAACCTTTAATCCTTAATCCCTAATCCATAATCATTGATCCCTTCGTCCTCATAACCTTAATCCATAATCCCTGGCCTTTAATCCCTTACCCTTATTTCTAATTTCATAATCCTTACTCCTTAATCCCTCATCCGTAATCATGAAACCTTAAATCTTAATCCCGAATTAGTAATCTTTAGTACCTAATTTTTAATACCTAATCCATAATTGCTAAAACCTAATCCAATATCCCTCCATTCTTAATCCTTAATTAGTAATTCCTAACCTCTAGTCCTTAGTCCCTAATCCTTTTCATCTTTTTATTCTTCTACTTCCTTCTTTCACTTCTTCTTCCTCCTTTTCTTCCTTAATCCCCAATCCCTACTACCTAATCCATAATCTTTAATCACTAAACCCAAATCCCTAGTTACTAAACCATAATCATTATTCTTTAATCCCTAATTCGTAATCTATAATGACTAATATCAAATCCCTACATCCTTAATCCACAATCTGTAATCCCTAATACCTTATCCTTAATCACCAATCCCTCCCTTTGTAATCCATAATCCATATTCCTTAATCCCTAATCCCACTTTTGTAATCTATCCCTCCTTAATCACTAATTCATAATCCCTAATTCCTAATCACTAATCCCTAAACCTTAATCCCTAATTGTTAACTCACAAATCCCTAATCCCTTCATCATTAATCTTTAATCCATATTCTTTGATAACAAATCTTTAATCCTTTATTCCATAATAACTAATCCCTGATCCCTAATTCATAATCCCTAACAGTTGATCCGAAATCTATTTCTTCCTCCACTTCTTCTTCCATTTCTTCTACTTCTTCCTCTTCTTCTTCTTCTTCCATATCTACATCTTCTTCTTCTTCTACTTCTTCCTCATCTTCCTATTCTTCTTCTTCTTCTTCTTCAACATCATCTTTTCTTCTTCTCTTCTTCTTGTTCTTCTTCTTTTCTTCTACACCTTCCTTTTTTTCTTCTTCTTCCTCTTCTTCTTTTTCCTCTTCATCTTCCTCTTCTTCTCCTTCTTCTTCAACTTTTCACCTTCTCCTTCTCCTTCTTCTTCTTACTTTTCTCCTTCTCATTCTTCTTCTTCATCTTCTTCTTCTTCTTCCTCTTCTTCTTTTTCTTCTTCTTCTTCCTCCTCCTCTTCTTCTTCTTTTTCTTCTTCTTCTTCTTCTTCTTCCTTATTTTCTTCTTCTTCTTCCTCTTCCTCTTCTTCTTCTAATTCTTCTTCATCATCATCATCATCATCATCATCATCATCATCATCGTGTTCTTCTTCTTCTCCTCCTTGTTCTCCTTCTTCTTCTTCTTCTTCCTCCTCTTCTTCTTCTTCTCCTTCTTCTTTGTAATCCTTAATTCTTATTCCCTTATCCCTACTCATTAATCCCACCCACCCTAGTCCCTTATCCCTAAATTTGTAATCCCTAATCACTAATCTCTTATCCTTATTCCTTAATCCTTAATCCCTAATCCTTAATCCATCTTTGATCCATAATCCTTAATCCTTAATCTTTAATTCCGAATCTCTAATCCTTAATCTCTAATCCTTAATCTATAATCCCTAAACTGTAAGCCATAATACCTATTCCCTAATCCTTAATTCCTAATCAATAATCCATAATCCTGAATTCTTAATTTCTAATCTTTAATCCCTAATCTATAATTCTTAATCCTTAAACCCTATTTCCTAACACCTGATCCCTAATCTCTAGCCCATAGTTTTGAATCCCAAATCCATAGTCACTAATTTCTAATCCTTTATCCTTAATCTCTACTCCCTAATTTATAATCCCAAATCCTAAACCTTTAATCTCCAATCTTTAGTAAGTAATCCCTTAATGCTTAATCCCTAGTCCCAAATCCCTAATCATTAATATTATAATCTTTAACCCTTAACCCTAATCCTTAATCCTTAATCTTTTACCTCTACTACTTATTCTTTAACTTTTACTCCCTAATCACTAATCCTTAATCATTAAACCCTAATTCTTAATCCCTAATTGATAATCTTTAATCCTTAATTCTTAATTTTTTAATCTCTAATAAGTAATTCCCAATCCATAATCACTAACTGCTAATCCTATATCCCTCCCTCCATAGTCCCTAATCCATAAACCCTAACCCCTAATCCTTAATCCTTAATCCTTAATCAATCTCTTCTTCCTCTTCTTCCTCTCCTTCTTCTTCTTCCACTTCTTCTTTTTCTTCTTCTTCTTCCCTCCTTCTTCTTCCTCTTCTTCTTCTTCTTCCTTAACTTACTCATCTTACCCTTCTTCTTCTTCTTTTACTTCTTCTTCTCCTTCCTCTTCTTCTTCTTCATTATCTTCCTCAACTTCTTCTTCTTCTTCCTCTTCTTCATCTTCTTCTCCTTCTTTTACTTCTTTCTCCTCCTCTTCTTCTCCTTCTTGTTCTTCTCCATTTTCTTATTTTCATATAATTCTTCTTCCCCTTCTTCCTCTTCCTCATCTTCCTCATCTTACTCATCTTCTTCTTCTTGTTCTTTTACTTCTCTTCTTATTCTTCCTCAGATTCTAGTTCGTCTTCTTCTTCTTCTTCTTCTTCGTCTTCCTCTTCTTCTTCTTCTGCTTCTTTTTTTGCTACTTCTTCTTCTTCTTCTTATCTTTCTCATTCTCTTTCTCCTTGTCCTTCACCTTCTCCTTTTCCATCTCAATCTCCTCCTCCTTCTCTTTGTACTCCTTCTCTACGTCCTCCTTTGTTTTTTTTCTTCTTCTTCTTCTTCTTTCTTCTTTCTTCTTTCTTCTTCCTTCTTCCTTCTTTCTTCTTCCTTCCACCTTCCTTCTTTCTTCTCCCCTCCTTCTTTCTTCCTCTCCTTCCTATTCTTCTTCTTCTACAACTTTTTCCTCTTATAATTCCTTCTTGCACTTCTTCTTTCTTATCTTCTTCCCTAATCCCTAATGCTTACTTCCTAATCCATAATCCTTAAGCCCTAAACTATAATGCCTAATACCTATTCCCTCCCTCCTTAGTCCTCAATCTGTAAACCCTAATACCTAATCTCTAATCCCTAATCCCTCCCTCCTTTACCTACAATCTGTATTCCCTAATCCCAAATCTCTAATCCCTCCTTAATTAATCTCTAATCTCTAATCCCTAACCCATAATCCTTAATCTCTAATTGTTAATTCCTAAATTCCTAATAGCTCCCTCCCTAATCTTTCGTCCACATTCCTAAATACATAATCTCTAATCTTTCATTCCTTAATCCCTAATCTCTAATCCCTAACCACTGATCCCTAATCCTCTTCCTCTTCTACTTCTTCTTCTTCATCCTCCTCCTCTTCTTCTTCTTTTTCTTCCACTTCTTCGTTATCTTTATCTTCTTTTTCTTCCTCTTCTTTTACATCTTCCTCTTCATCTTCTTAATCCTCTTCTTCTTCTTCTTCTTTTTCTTCTTCTTCCACTTATTCTTCTTATTCTTCTTCTTCTTCTTTTCTTTTTCTACTTCTTCTACATCTCTACTTCTTCCTCTTCCTCTTTTTCCTCTTCTTCTTCTTCTTCTTCTTGTTCATGTTCTCATTCTTATTATTGTTCTTCTTCCTCGTCTTCTTCTTTTACTTGTTCTTCTTCTTCTTCTTCTTGTCCTTCTTTTGCTTCTATTTCTACTTTTTCTTCTTCTTCTTCATCTTCTTCCTCTTCCTCCTCCTTTCCTTCTTCACCATGTTTTTCTTCTTCTTCTTCTTCCACTTCTTCTTTTTCTTCTCCTTCTTCTTCCTCTTCTTCTTCTTCTTCTTCTTCTTCTATTTCTTCTTCTTCTTCTTCTTCCTCTTCGTCTTCTTCCTCTACTTCTTCAACTTTTACTTCCTCTCTTCTTCATCTTCTTCTTCTTCTGCTTCTCCTTCTTCTTCATCTTCTTTTTCAACTTCTTCACCTTCTTCTTCATCTTCTTCCTCTTATTATTATCTTTCTTATTTTTTTCTTCTTCTTCTTCTTTTTCTTCTACTTTGTCCTCCTCTTCTTGTTCTTTTTCTTCTTCATCTGCTTCTTCTTCTTTTACTTCTTTTTCATCTGCTTCTTCTTCTTTTACTTCTTCTTCTTCTTCTTCTTACTCTTCTCACTCTTCTCCTTCTTATTCTTCTTATTCTTCTTCTTCTTCTTCTTCTTCTTCCTCTTCTTCTTTTTCTTCATCTCCCACCTCTTCTTCTTTTTCTTCTTCTTCTTCTTCTTCTTCTTCTTCTTCTTTTTCTTCTTCTTCTTCTTCCTCATTTTCTTCTTATTCTTCTTCTTCCTCTTTTTCTTCATCTTCCTCTTCTTCTTCTTCTCCTACTTCTTCTTTTTCTTCTTCTTTTTCTTATTCTTTTTCTCCTTGTTGTTGTCATTCTTTTTCCATCTCTTCCTCTTCTTCTTCACCTTGTTCTTCATAATCCTTAATCCCTATTCCCTAGTCCCTACTCCTTTACTCCTCCCTCCTTAATCTATTATCCCTAAATTTGTAGTCCCTAATCAATGCCTCTCTAATTAATAATCCCTAATCTCAATTCATTAATCCCCAAACCCTAATCCTTAATCCCTAATTTTTAATCCAACTTTATTCCATAATCCCCAATCCTTAATCGCTAATATCTAATCCTTTGTCTCTAAACCCAAATGCCTTATCTCTAATACCTAATCCCTAATCCCTAATCCCTAACTCATAATTCATAATATCGAATCCCTAATTTCTAATCCATATTCCCAAACCCTAAATCCCTAATCCTTAAATTCTAATCCCTAAAAGTTGATCCCTAATCCTTAATCCATTATCTCTAATCTCTTATCTCTAATCTCTTATCTCTAATACTTAATTCTTAATCCCTAATCCCTTATCCCTAATCTCTAATCTTAATCCTATTCACTTAATCTCTACTCCCTAATCCCTAATCTCTAATCTCTAATCTATAATCTTGAATCCTAAACACATAACTACTATTCTCTAATTCTTAATCCCTAATCCGTATTTCCTAATCTATAATCCCAAATCCTAAAACCCTAATCACCAATCCTTAATAATTAATCCCTTAATCCTTATCCTTAATCCCTAATCATTGATCTTTTCATCCCAAATCCTTAACCTTGATTCATAATCCTTAATCCTTAATCTATTATCCTATTAATTATTTCTTATTTCTTAATCCTTAATCCTTAATCCATATTCCATAATCCCTAATCCATAATTGCTAATACCTAATCCCATATCCCTCCATTCTTAATCCTTAATCATTGATTCTTAACCCTTAATCATTAATCCCTAATCCTTTTCATCTTCCTCCTCTTTTACTTCTTCCTTCTTCAACTTCTTCATCCTTCTCTTCTTCTATAATTCGTAATCTCTATTCCCTAATCCATAATCCTTAATCCATAAACTCTAATCCCTAATTGCTAATTCATAATCTCAAATCTTTAATCTTTAATCTAAAATACATAATATCTAACCCCTCCCTCCTTAATCCCTAATTTGTAATCCCTCAACCTAATCTTTATTCCCCAATCCCTTCTTCCTTAAACCATAATCCATATTCTTTAATCCATAATCTCCCCCTCCTTAATCCCTAATCTTTAATCCCTAAATTTAATCCCTAATCACTAAACCTTAATCCCTAACTGCTAGCACACAAATCCCTAATTCTTAATCCTTAATCTCTCTATTATTAATCTTTAATCTATATTCCCTAATACCTTATCCCTAATCCTTCATTCCATAATCCCTAATTCCTAATCGCTAACACTTGATCCCTAATCTGTTTCTTTTTCCTCTTCTTCTTCCACTTCTTCTTCTTCTTCTTCATTTTCTTCTTCCTCTTCTTCTTCTTCCTTAACTGCGTCTTCATCTTCTTCCTCTTCTATCTTGTCTTCCACTTCTTCTTCTTCTTCTTCTTTCTCTTCCTCTTCTTCTTCTTCTTCTTCTACTACTACTTTTTCTTTTTCTTCTTCTTCTTCCTCCTCTTCTTCTTCTACTTCTTCTTTAACTACATCTCTTCTTCTTCCTCTTCTTCTCTTTTTGATTCTTCCTCTTCTTCTTCTTCTTCCACCTCTTCTTCTTCTCTTCTTCTTCTTCTACTTCTTCTTCCCTTTTTACCTCTTCTTCCTCTTTTACTTCTTTTTCTTCTTCTTCTTCTTCTTCTTCTTCTTCTACATCTTCTGCTTCTTCTTCATCACCTCCTTCTTCTTCTTCCTCTTCTTCTTCTTCTTCTTCTTCTTCATCTTTTATTTATTCTTTTTTTCTTCTACTTCTTCTACTTCTTCTTCTTCTTTATCTATTTCTCCTTCTTCTTCTTCATCATCTTTTTCTTCCTCTCTTCTTGTTGTCCTTCTTCTTTTTCTTCTAATCTTCCTCTTCTTCTTCATCTTCCAGTTCTTCTTCTACATCCCTTCAACTTCTTCACCTTACTCTTCTTCTTCTTCTTCTTCTTCTTCTTACTCTTCTCCTTCTCATTCTTCGCCTTCTTCTTCTTCTCCCCCTTCTTCTTCTTCTCCTCCTTCTTCTTCTTCTTCTTTTTCCTCTTCTTCTTCATCTCCCTCTTCTTCTTCTTCTTCTTCTTCTTAATCTTCTTCTTCTTCTTCTTTGCCATCTTCTTCTCCTTATTCTTCTACAAATTCTTCTTCCTCCTCTTTTTCTTCTTCAACTTCTTCTTCACAATTTGTAATCCATATTCTCTAAACCTTACTCCTTAATCCTTCCCTCCCTAATCTCTTATCCCTATATTTGTAATCCCTAATCAATCCCTCCCTAATAACTAATCCTAAAGCCTTATTCCCTAATCCCTAATCCCAAACCCTAATCTCTAATCCATCCTTAACATATAATTTCTAATCCTTAATCCTTAATCTCTAATCCTTAATCTGTAGTCCTTAAACCTTAATCTTTAACACATAATCCTTAATCTTTAATTCATAATCCATAATTTATAATCTGAAATCTCTAATCTCTATTCCTTAATCCCTAATCCTTAATCTATAATCCTTAATACTTTTTCCACTTCTTCCTCATCCTCCACTTCTTCTTCTTCTTCTTATTCTTCTTCTTTTTCAGCTTCTTCTTCTTCTACTTCATCTTCTTCTGCTTGTTCTTTCTCGTCTTTTTCTTTTTCTTCTTCTTCTTCTCCTCCTCATTCTTCTTCTTCTTCTTCTTCTTCTTCTTCATGTTCTTGTTGTTCTTCTTCTTCTACTTCTTCTGCCTCAACTTCTTCTTCCATTTCGTCTTCTTCTTTCTCTCTTTTTTCTTCTTTTTTTTCTTCTTCTTCCACTTCTTCTTCCTCTTCTTCTTCTACTACTACTATTACTTCTATTACTTCCTCTTCTTCTTCTTCTTCTTCTCCTTCATCTTCTTCTTCTTCTTCTCCTCTTCTTTCTCCTTCCCCTTCTCCTTCTCCTTCTTCTTCTCCATCACCTTCTCCATCTCCTTCTCCTTCTCCATCTACTTCTTATTCTCTTTTTGCTTCTCCTTCTCCTCCTTCTTCCCCTTCTACTTTTTCTTCTTCCTCTTCTTCTTCATTTATCTTTCTTTTTTTTCTTTCTTCTTTCTTCTTCCTTCTTCCTTCCTGCTTCTTCCTTCCACCTTCCTTCTTTCTTCTTCTTTCTTTCTTCTTTTTCTTCGTTCTTCTTTGTTCTTTCTTCTTTATTCTTCCTCTTCTTTTTCCACTTCTTTTTTTTCTTCATTTTGCTCTTCTTCTTCCGTCTCTTTTTCTTCTTCTTCCTTCTAACTTTACCCTTCTTCCTTCTTTCTTCTTCTTGCTTCCTTTCTCTTCTTCTTCCTTCCTCCTTCTTTCTTCCTTCTCCCTGTTCCCTAATCCCTAATCCTCAATCTTAAATCCTTAGTTTGTAATCCTTAATCATTCCTTAATCCCTAATCATTAATCCTTAATCCATAATCTCTAAACACTAATCACTAATACCTAATTCTTAATCCTTAATCCTTAACCTGTAATCTATAATCCTTAATCTCTAACCTCTAATCTTTAATCCATAATCTTTTTTCCCTAATTTTTAAACCCCAATCCCTAATACCTAATTATTAACTCTTAATTCTTAATTTATAATATATAATTTTTAATCTCGAATCTCTAATCTCGAATCTCTAATCACGAATCTCTAATCCCTAATCTTAATCCTAATCCTTAATCTCTAACACTTAATCCTACATCTCGAATCCCTAATCACTAATCTTTAATTCATAATTCCTATTCCTTAATTTGTAATCCTTAATCCAAAATTCCTAATCATTAATAATTAATTCCTTAATCCTTAATCCCTAATCACTAAACCTTAAATCCTTAATCATTAATCTCTTCATCTCTAATCTTTACTACCAAATCCTTAATCTTTAATCCTTAATTCCTGTTTCTTATTCCCTAATGCTAACTCATTAATGCATAATCCTTAATTTTTAAACCCTAATCTCTAACTACTAATGCATAATCCCTATTGCCTAACATCTAATCCCTTCATCCCTAATCCATAAATACAAATCCCGAACACCTCTTTAATCCCCAAACCCTACCTCCTTAATCTGTAATCCATATTCCCTAATCCCTAACCACTCCCTCCTTAATCCGTAATTCGTAATCCCTAACCCCTAATCGCTAATCCATTTCTTCATCCTCTTCTTCTTTTTCTTCTTCTTCTTCTTCCATTTCTTCAACTTCTTCTTCTTCGTCTTTCGCTTCTTCTTCCTTATTTTCTTCTTCTTCTTCTTCGTCCTCTTCCTAAACTTCCTCTTCCTCTTCTTCTTCTTCTTCTTCTTCTTCTTCTTCCTCTTCTTCTTCTTCTTCATCCTCTTCTACTTTTTCTTCCTTTTCTTCTTCTTCTTCTTTGTCTTCATCTTCATCATCTAATTCTTCTTCCTCTTCTTCTTTTTACTATTCTCCTTCTTCTTCTCCTTCTTTCTTATTCTTCTTCTTCCTCTTCATCTTTCTCTTATTCTTCTTCTTCTTTTCCTTGTTCTTCTTCTCCTTCTACTTCTTCTTCTTCTTCTTTTCCTTATTCTTCTTCTCCTTCTACTTCTTCTTCTTCTTCTTCTTCTTCTTTGTCTTCTCCTTCTCTTTCTTTTTCCCCTTCTCCTCTCCTTGTCTTTCTTCTTCTGCTTCTCCTTCTTCTCCTCCTTCTTTGTCTACTACTCCTTATCCGTCTCTTTCTCCTTCTCCATCTCCTTCACCTTCCTCTTCTCCTTCCCCTTCTCCTTCTCCATCACCTTCTTCCCCACTTACTCCTAATCCTCCTTCTCCTTTTCCTTGCACTTCTTCTTCTTCTTCTTCTTCTTCTTCTTCCTTCTTTCTTCTCACTTCTTTTTTAATTCTACTTTCTTCCTTCTTCTATCTTCTTCCTTTCTCCTTTTTCCATCTTCCTTCCTCCTTCCTTATTCCTTTTTCATTCTTTCTTCATCCTTTTCTTTACTCTTTCTCTTCTTCTTCCTCTTCTTCTTCTTCTTCATCTTCGTTGCCTTCTTCTTCAACTTCTACTTCTTCTTCTTCTTCTTCCTCTTCCTCTTCCTCTTGCAGTTCTTCTTTTTACACTTCTCCCTCTTGTTTCTAGCTCTTCTTCTTCCTCTTCTTCTTCCTCTTGTTCTTCTTCTTCTTCTTCTTCTACTTCTTCTTAATCTTTTTCGTCTTCTTCATCATCTTCTTCTTCATCTTCTTCTTGCACTTTTTCTTCTTCGTCTTCCTCTACTATTCCTTCTTCCTCTTCTTCATCTTCTTCATCTTTTTCTTCTTCTACTTCTACTTCTCCTTCTCCTTCTCCATCTCCTTCAATTTCCTCTTCTATTTCTCCTTCACCTTCTCCTTTGCCTTCTCCTCCTCCTTCTCCTCGTCCTGCTCCTTTTCCTTCTCCTTCTTCTTCTTCTTCCTCCTTTTTTCTTCTTATTTTTTTATTCTTTCTACTTTCTTCTTTCATTCTCTTTCGTTCTTCTTACCTCTTTCCTTCATCCTTCTGTAATCCTCCTTTTTCTTTCTTTTTTATTCTTTCTCTTCTTCTTCCTCATCTTCCTTTTCTTCTTCTTCTTCCTCGTCTTCATCTCCATCTTCTTCTTCTTCTACTTCTTCATCTTCTTCTTCTACCTCATCTTCTTCTTCTTCCTCTTTATCTTTTTTTATTGTTCTTCTCCTTCCTCTTCTTCCTCTTGTTCTTCTTCTTCTTCTTTATCATCATCATTATCATCATCTTTTTCTTCTATTTCTTCTTCTTCTTCTTCTTCTTCTTCTATTTCTAATTCTCCTTCTCTTTCTCCTTCTCATTCTCCTTCTCCTTCTCCTTCTTTGTCTCATTCTCCTTCCCGTTATCCTTCCCCTTCTCTATCACCTTCAACTTCCCCTTCTCTATCACCTTCGCCTTTCCCTTCTCCTTCTCCTTCTCTTTCTCTTTCACCTTCTCTTCATTGTCTATCTTCTTTTCAATCTCCTTCTTCTTCTTCTTCTTCTTCTTCTACTGCTACTACTTCTTCTTCCTTCTTTCTTATTTCTTATTTCTTCTTTCTTCTTTATTCTTCCTTCTTGCTTCTTCCTACCTCCTCCCTTCTTTCTCTTCTTCTTTCTCTTCTTCTTCTTCATCTTTTTCTTCTTTTTCCTCTTCTTCATCGTCCCTTTCTTCTTCTTCTTTCTTCCTTCATCTTCTTCTTCTTTCTTTCTTCATCCTCCTTCCTTCTCCTTGATCCCTAATCCCTAATTCTTAATCCCTTATCCATCCTTAGTCATTAATCCCTACTACTAATCACAAACTTCCAAACAATAAACTCAAAACCTTCACCCCTAACAACTATTCCCTAAACTATAATCAATAATTCCTGATCCTTAATCCATAATATCTTATCCTTAATCACAAACTCCTAATCACTAAACCCTAACCCATTTTCTAATTCTAATCCTAATCTGTTAATCTCTTATCCGAAATCTCTAATACTTAATCTCTAATCTTAAATCATGCATCTCGAATCACTTTTCTCTCATCCCTAATCCATAATCTCAAATCCCTAATCCTAAATCCTTAATCCTAAGTCCCTAATCTCTAATACCCTAATCCTTAATAATTTATCTTCTACTTCTTCTTCTTCCTCCTTTTCTTCTTCTTTTTCTTCTTCTTCTTCCTCTTCTACTTCTTTTTCTGTCTCATCTTCTTTTTCTTTTCTTCTTTCTCTTCTTCCTCTTCTTCTTCTTCTTCCTCCACTTTATCTTCTTCCACTTCTTCTTCCTCTTCTTCTTCTTCTTCTTCTTCCTCTTCTTCTTCTTCTACCACCTCATCTTCTTCTTCCTAATCATCCTCTTCCCCTCATCCTTCTTTTCTCCATCATCTTCTTCTTCTTTCTTCCACATCTTCTTCTTCTTCTTCCTCTTCCTCTAATTCTTCTTCTTCTTCTTCTTCTTCTTCTTCTTCTTCATCTTCTTCCTCCTCTTCTTCTTCTTCTTCAACTTCTTCATCTTCTTCTTCTTCATCTTCTTCTTCTTCTTCCTCTTCTTCTTCCTCTTCTTATTCCTCATCTTCTTCTTCCTCCTATTATTCTTCATCTACGTCTTCTACCTCTTTTTCTTTTTCTTCTTTTTCCTCTTCTTCTTCTTCTTCTTCTGTTTCTCTTCCACTTCTTCTTCTTCTTCTTCTTCTTTTTCTTCTTCTTCTTCTTCTTTCTCTTCTTCTTGCCTTTCTTCTTCTTCTTCTTGTCCTTCTTCTTCTTCTTCTTCTTCTTCTCCCCCACCTCCTATTTCTTTGACCTCTTCTTCTTCTATTACTACTTTTTCTTCTTCTATTTCTTCTTCTTCTTCTTCTTTTCTTCCTCTAATTGTTCTTGGTTTTTTCCTTCTTCTTCTTCTTCTTCTTCATCTTTTTCCACTTCTTTTTCCCCTTTTTATCATCGTCTTATTCATTTTATTCTTCATCTCTTACTTCTTTGACTTCTTCTTCTTCTACTGCTTCTACTCCCTCTTCTACATCTTCTTCTTCTCCTATTCCTCCTTCTGCTTCTAATTCTTCTTCCTCTTCTTCTTCTTCTTTTTCTCCTTCTTCTTTTACTTCATCTTCTTCTTCTTCTTCTACTTAATCTTCTTTTTCTTCTTCTTCTTCTCCTGCTTCTTCTTATTCTTGTTCTTCTACTACTTCTCCTATTAATTCTTCTGCTTCTTCAAGTACAACTTCTTCTTCTTCTTACTTTTCTTCTTCTTCATCATCATCATCTTCTTCTCCTTCTTCATCTTCTTCCTCTTCTTCTTGTTCTTCTTCTTTGTCTTTTTCTTCTTTTTCTTCTTCTTCTTCTTTGTCTTCCCCTTCTTCTTCTTCTTCTTCATCATCTTCCTCCTCTTCTTCTTCTTCTTTTACTTCTTTTTCTTCATGTTCTTCTTCTTCATCATCTTCATCATCATCTTCCTCTTCTTCTTCTTCTTCTTCATCTTCTTCTTTGTTTTCTTCTTCTTCTTCTTCTTCTTCTTCTTCTTCTTCTTCCACTAATACTACTACTACTTCATCATCTTCTTCATCTTCTACCTTTTCTTCCTCATCTTCTTCATCTTCTTCTTCTTCTTCTTTGCCTTATTTTTGTACTAGCTCTACTTCTACTTCTTCTCATTCTTCATCTTCTTCATCTTCTTCTTCTTCTTTCTCATCTTCTTAATCTTCTTCTTCTTCCTCCTCTTCTTTCTCTTCTTCTTCTTTTTCTACTTCTTCTTCTTCTTCTTTCTTTTCTTCCTCTCCTTCTTTTTCTTCATCATCATCATCATCATCGTCGTCAACATCTTCTTCCCCTTCTTCTTCTTCTTGTGCTTCTTCTTCCTCTTCTTTCTCTTCTTTCTCTTCTTCCTCTTTTTCTTCTTAATCTTCTTTTTCTTTAGCTTCTTCTTTTCCTTTGACTTCTTCTTCTTCGTCTTCTTCTTAATCTTCTTCTTCATCTTACACTTTTTCTCCACTTCTTCCTCTTCTTCCACTTCTTCTTGATCCTCTTCTTCTTCCACATCTTTTTCTTCCTCTTCTTCTTCTTCTACTTCTACTTCTTCTTCTTCTTCTTCTTAGTCTTTCTCTTCCTCTTCTTCTTCTTCTTCTTCTTGCTCTTCTTTTTCATCATCTTCTTCCAATTAATTTTGTTTCATTTCGATCG
>JAIUJO010002029.1:107500-112500 GCA_023846275.1 Vanilla planifolia | reverse complement strand
TCTTCTTCTTTTTCCTATTCTTCTTCATCATCATCTTCTTCTTATTCTTCATCATCTTCTTCCTCCTCTTCCTTTTCTTCTTCCTCCCCATCTTCTTCTTCTTTGCCATCCTCTTCTCCTCACCTTCCTCTTATTCTTCTCCTTCTTCTTCATCTTCTTCCACTTCTTCTACTCCATCCTCTTCCTCCTCCTCCTCCTCCTTCATTTCTTCTTCTTGTTGTTCTCCTTCTTCCTATTCTTCTTCTTCTTAGACATCTTCTTCTTTCTATTCTTTTTTTCTTCTTTCTCTTCTTTTTCTTCTTCTCCCTCTTCTTCTTCTTCTTCCACTTCTTCTTCTTGTTCATCATCATCATCATCAACTTCTTCTTCTTCTTTTCTACCTCTTCATCCTTTTCTTCTTCTACTTCCTCATATTCCATTTCTTCTTCTTCTTCTTCTCCTCCACCTTCACCCTCATCCTCTTCCTCCTCTTCTTCTCCTTCTTCTTCTTCTTCTTCTTCTACTACTACTACTTTTGCTTCTTCTTCTTCATCTGCTTCTTCTTCCACAACTAATTCATCACCTTCTTCTTCTTCTTCCACTTACTTTTCTCCTTCTTCTTCTTCTACTTCTCATTTTCCTTCCTCTTCTACTTCTTCCTCTTCTTCTTTGTCTTCTTCCTTTTCTTCTTTCTCCTTCTTCTCCTTCTTCTTCTTCTTTTTCCTCTTCTTCTTCTTCTTCTTCTTCTTCTTCTTCTGCTTCTTCGTCTTCTTCTTCTTCTTCTTCTCCTCCTTCTTTTTCTTCATCATCATCATCTTCCTCTTCTTCCTCTTCTTCCTTTTCTTTTTCTTCTACCACATCCTCTTCTACATTTTCTTTTTTTCTTTTACTTCTTTTTCTTCTTCTTCTTCTTCTTCTTCTTCTTCTTTTTCTTCTACGTCTTCTTCCTCTACTCATTCCTCTTCTACTTTTTCTTTTTCTTCTTCTTCTCCTTCTTCTTATTCTACTTCTTGTTTTTCTTCTTCTTCTTCTTCTTCTTCTCCTTCAATTTCTTTTACTTCTCCTTCTTCATCTACTTCTTCTTCGCCTTCATTTTCTATTCTTCTACTTCTTTTTCTTCTACTTTCACGTCTCCCTCTTCTTCTACTTTCACTTCTTCCTCTTCTTCTTTTTCTTCTTCCTGTAGTTCTTTTCTCCTTCCACTTCTTCTTCTTTTTTGTCTTCCTCTTCTTCTTCTTTTTTCTCATCATCCTTTTATTCTTCTTCTACTTCTTTCTCTTATTCTTCTTCTTCTTCTTCCTCATCTTCTTGTTCTTCTTCTTCTTGCTCTTCTTCCTCTTCTTCTTTTCTTCTTCTTTTTCAACCTCTTCATCTTCTTCATCGTCCTCTTTTACTTCTTCTTGTTGTTCTTCTTCTTCTTCCTCTTCTTCTACTTCTTCTTTTTCCTCTTCTTTGACTTCTTCTTCTTCTTCTTCTTCTTTCTCTTCCTCTTCTTCTTCTTTTGCTTCTTCCTCTTCTTCTTCTTTTGCTTCTTCTCTTCTTCTTCTTATTCTTATTCTTCTTTTTCTTTTGCTTCTTCTTTTACCTCTTGTTCTTCTTCTTCTTCTTCTTTTACTACTTCTGCTTCTTCTTCTTCTTCTTCTTTTCCTTTTTCTTCTTGTTCTTCGTCATCATCTCCTTCTCCTTCCTCTTCTACTTCTTCTTCCTCTTCTTCTTCTTCTTCTCTTCCTTCTTCTTCTTTTTCTTCTTCGTCTTCTTCTTCTTCTTCTTCTTCTACTCTTCTTCATCTTCTTTTTCTTCATATTCTTCACCTTCTACTTCCTCTTCCTCATCATCATCATCTTCTTCTGCTTCTTCATCATCTTCTTCTTCTTCTTCTTCACTCCTCTTTTTCTTCCCTCTCTTTTTCATGTTCTTCTTCTTCTTCTTCTTCTTTCCTCCAACTCTTACAATCTTCTTCTTCTTTTTTTTCTTCTTCTTTGTACTCTTCTTATTCTCCTCCTCTTTGACTTCTTCTACTTCTTCTCCAACTTCTTCTTCATCCTCTTCTTCTTCTACTACTTCTTCTTCTTCTACTTCTTCTTTTTCTCCTTTTTCTTCTTCATCTTCCTCTTCTTTTTCTGCTTCTTCTTCTTCTTCTTATATTTCCTCTTCTTCTTCTTCTTCTTCCTATTCTTTTTCTTCATCTACTTCTCTTATTGTTATTCTTCTACTTCTTTTTCTTTTTGCTGTTCTTCTTCTACTTCTTCTTCACCTTCTTCTTCTTCCTTTTCTTCTTCTTCTTCTTCTTCTTTTTTCTTCTTCTTCTTCTTCTTCTTCTTCTTCTTCTTCATCTTCTTCTTCTTCTTCTTCATCTTTTTCTTCTTCTTTTTTATTCCTCTCCTTCTTCTTCTTCTTCTTCTTCTTCATCTTTCTCGTCTTCTTTTTTCCCTTCTTCCTCTTCTTCCTCTTCTTCTTTTTCTTCTTCTTTTCTTCTTCCTTTTCTTCTTCTTCTTCTTCTTCTACCTCATATTCTTCTTCTTCTTTTTCTTTTCTTCTTCCTCTCCTCTGTCTTCCTCTTCCTCTTCTTCCTCTTCTTCCTTTTCATCTTTTCTTCTACTTCTTCTTCTTCTTATTTTTGCACTTCCATTTCATCATCCACATCTTCTTCTTCTTCCTCTTCTTCTTCTTCTACTACTTTTTCTTCTTTTTCTTCTTCCTCTACTCCTTCTTTGCCTACTACTTCTTTTTCTTCTTCTTCTTTCTCTTCTTCTTCTTCCTCCTCTTCTTCTTCTCCTTCTTCTTCTTCATCATCTTATTCCTCTTCTTCTTCTTCTATTTCATCCACTTCCCCTGCTTCATCTTTTACTTCTTCCCCTTCCTCTTCTTCTTCCTCCACATCTTCTTCTTCTTCTTCTTCATCATGTTTTTCTTTTCCTTCTTTTTCTTCCCCTTCTTGTCCTTCTTCTTATTCTTCTTCATCCTCTTCCTTTTACTTCTTCTCCTTCTTCTTCTTCTTCTTCTTTTCTTCTTTTACTTTTTTTCTTCTTCTTCTACTACTACTATTACTGCTTCTTCACCTTCTTCTTCTTCTCTTTTTCTTCCTCATCATCATCATCTTCTTATTCTTCTTCTTGTCCTTCTAATTTTTTCTTTTCTTCTTCCCTTTCTTCTGCTTCTTCTTCTTCTTCTTCATCTTCTACTTCTTCTTCTCCACCTCCTTCTTCAACTACTTCTACTTCTTCTTCTTCTTCAACTTCTTCCCTTCTTCTTCTTTCCTCAACTTCTTTTTCTTGTCCAACTCCTCCTTCTTGATCCTCTTCTTCTTCTTTTTCTTCTTCTTCATACACTTCTCCTTCTTATTCTAGTTTTTCTTCATCTTCTACTTCTTCTTCTTCCTCTTCCTCTTAGTCTTTTTCCTCTTCTTCTTAATTTTCTTCTTCTTCTTCTTCTTCTTCCTCTTCTTCTTCTTCTTCTTCCTCTTCTTCTACTTCTTCTTCTTCTTCTTCTTCTTCTTCTTCTTCTTCTTTATTTTTCTTCTTCTTCTTCTTCTTATTCTTCTTCATTTTTTTCTTCTTCTTCTTCTTCCTCTTCTTCTACTTTTTCTACTTCTTCACATTCGTCTTCTTCTATTCTTCTTCCAAATTTTTCTTTTTCTTCATTTTCTATAACTTCTTTTTCTTCTTTTTACTTCTCCTTCTTCTTCTTCTTCTTCTTCTTCTTCTTCTTATTCTCCTTCTTTTTCTACTTCTCCTTCTTTTTATTATTATTCTTATACTTTTTCTTCTTCTTCTCCTTCTTCACATTCGTCTTCTTCTTTTCTTCTTCCAAATTTTTCTTTTTCTTCTTTTTTTACAACTTCTTTTTATTTTTATTACTTCTCCTTCTTCTTTTTCTTCTTTTTCTTCTTCTTCTTCCTCTTCTTCTTCTTCTTCTTTTACTACTACTTCTTATTCTTCTTCTTCTTCATCTTTTTGTTCTTCTTCTTCTTCTTCTTTTACTTCTACCTCTTCATCTTCAACTTCTTCTTCTTCTTCTTCTTTGTCTTATTCTACTACTTCTTCTTCTTTTTCCTCTTGCACTTCATCATCTACTTGATCTTCTTCCTCTTCTTTTTCTTTATATTCTTCTTTGTCATCTTCTTCTTCTTCCTCTTCTTCTTCTTCTTCTTCTTCTTCTTCTTCTGCTTCTTCTTCTTCTTCTTCTTCATTTTTTCTACTTCTTGTTCTTCCTCTTCATACACTTCTCCTTCTAGTTCTTATTTTTCTTCATCTTCTACTTCTTCTTCTACCACTTCCTCTTCATCTTTTTCCTCTTCTTCTTAATTTTCTTCTTCTTCTTCTTCTTCTTCTTCTTCTTCTTCTTCTTCCTCTTCTTCTTCTTCTTCCTCCTCTTCTTCTTCTACTACATGTTCTTCTTCTTCTTCTTCTTCTTCTTCTTCTTCTTCTTCTTCTTTATTATTATTCTTCTTCTTCTTGTTCTTCATTTTTTTCTTCTTCTTCTTCTTCCGCTTCTTCTACTTTTTCGTCTTCTTCTTCTTCTTCATCTTCACATTCGTCTTCTTCTTTTCTTCTTCCAAAATTTTCTTTTTCTTCTATTTCTACAACTTTTTTTCTTCTTGTTACTTCTTCTTCTTCTTCTTCTTCTTATTCTCCTTCTTTTTTCACTTCTCTTTCTTATTATTATGATTCTTATACTTTTTCTTCTTCTTCTTCTTCTTCACATTCATCTTCTTCTTTGCTTCTTCCAAATTTTTCTTTTTCTTCTTTTTCTACAACTTCTGTTTCTTCTTATTACTTCTCCTTCTTCTTCTTCTTCTTCTTCTTCCTCTTCTTCTTCTTCTACTTCTACTACTACTTCTTCTTCTTCTTATTCTTCTTCTTCTTCATCTTTTTGATCTTCTTCTTCTTCTTCTTCTTTTTCTTCTACCTCTTCTTCTTCAACATCTTCTTTTTCTTCATCTTTATCTTATTCTACTTCTTCTTCTTCTTTTTCCTCTTCCACTTCATCATCTACTTGATCTTCTTCTTCTCTTTTTTCTT
>JAIUJO010002029.1:95000-97500 GCA_023846275.1 Vanilla planifolia | reverse complement strand
TTCTTCTTCTTCTCCTTCTTCTTCCTCTACTTCTTCCTCTTCTTCGTCTCCTTCTTCTTCCTCTACTTCTTCTTGTTCTTCTTATTCTTCCTCTTGTTGTTCTTCTTCTTTTTCTTATTCTTTTTCTTCTTCTTCTTCTTCTTCTTCTTCCATAGCATCAACTTCTTCTTATTCTTCTTCCATCTCTCTATCCTATTCTTCTTCTTTTTCTCTTTCTTCTTCTTCTTCTTCTTCCTCTTCTTCTGCTTCTTCATGTTCTTCTTCTTCTTCTTCTTCTTTGTGTTCTTCTTCTTCTTCTTCTTCCTCCTTTTCTTCTTCCTCTTCTTCTTCAACTTCTTCTTCTTCTACATTTTTTTCATTTTTCTTCTTCTTCTTCTTCTTCTTCTCTATCTTCTTCGTCTTCTTGTTCTTCTTCTTCTTCTTCTTGTTGTTCATAATCCTCGTCTTCTTCTTCTTCTTCATCAACATCATCACCATCTTCTTCTTCTTCTTTTTATTCTTCTTCTTCTTCTTCTAATTGTTCTTCTTCTTTTTTTTCCTCTTATCATTCCCCTTCTTCTTCTTCTTCATCATCTTCTTCTTCTTCTTCTTCACCTTCTTCTTCTAGTTCTTCACCTTTTTCTTCTTCTACCACTTCTTCTTCTTCCTCTTCTCGTTCTTTTTCTTGTTCTTCTTTTCTTCTTCTTCTTCATCCTCCTTTTCCTCTTCTGCTTCATCATCTTCTTGTCCTTCTTCTTCTTCTTTCTTCTTCTTCTTCTTCTTCTTCCTATTCTTCCACTTCATCTCCTCCTTCTTCTTCTCCTTCTTCTTCTTCTTGTTCTTCGTCATCTTCTTCTTCTTCATCCTCTTCTGCTTCTTCTCTTTCTTCTTCTTCATCCTCCTCTTCCTCTTATTCTTCTTCTTCTTCATTCTTCGTCTTCTTCTTCTTCTTCTTCTTCTTCTTTCTTCGTCTTCTTCTTCTTCTTCTTCCTCTTCTTCCACTTCATCTCCTCCATCTTCTTCTCCCTCTTGTTCTTCTTCTTCTTCTTTTCTTCTTCTTCCTCAACTTCTTCAACTTCTTCTTCTTCTTCTTCTTCTTCTTCTTCTTCATCTTCTTCTTTTTATTATTATTATTCTTCATCTCCATCTTCTTCTTCTTCTTCTTGTTTTTCTTTATCATTATCCTCTTCTTCTTCTCCTTCTTCTTAATTATCATCTTCTTCTTCCTCTTCCTATTCTTCTTCTTATTCAACTTCTTCATAATCTTCTTCTTCTTCTTCTTCTTCTTCTTGCTATTCTTCTTCTTCTTCTTCTTCATCTTCTTCTTCTTCTATCTCTTCTTATTCTTCTTCTTCTTCTTCTTCTTTGCCTTCTTCTTGTTCTCCCACTTCTTCTTCCTCCTCTTCTTGTTCTTGTTCTTGTTCTTCTTATTCTTCTTCTTCTTCTTCCTCATGTTCTTCTTCTTCCTCTTACTTCATCATCTTCTTCTTCTTCTCCTTCTTCTTCTCCTCCTTCTTCTTCTTCTTCGTCTTCTTCTTATTCTTCCTCAATTTCTTCTTCTTCTTTTTCTTGTTCTTTTTCTTGTTCTTTTTCTTCTTCTTCTTCTTCTTCTTCTTCCACATCATCATCAACATCTTCTTCTTCTTCTTCTTCTTCCTATGCTCCTGCTTCTTCTTCTTCTTCTTCTTCCTCATCATCATCATCATCTTCTTCTTCTTCTTCTTCCTCATGTTCATCTTCTTCTTTTTATTCTTCTTCTCCTTCTTCCTTTCCTTCTTCTTCTTCTTCTTCCTCAGCTTCTTCTTCCTCTTCTTCTTCTTCTTGTTCATCTTCTTATTCTTCTTATTCTGCTTCTTGCTCTTCTTCTTCTTCTTTACCACTACACCATCTTCTACATCTTTTACTTATTCTTCTTCTTCTTCTTCTTCTACTACTTCTACTATTTCTTCTTTTTCCTCTTACTTCTTCTTCTCCTTCTTTATCATCTACTTCTTCTTCATCTTCTTCTTCATATTCACTACTTATTATTCTTCTTCTTCCTCTTTTAATTCTTCCTCTTCTTCTTCTTCTTCTTCTTTTTCTTCAACTTCTTCATCTTCTTTTACTTCTTCTTCTTCTTCTTCACCTTCTTCTTCTTCTTCTTCTACAACAACTACTACTACTTCTTCTTCCTCTTCTTCTTCTTCTTCTTCTTCTTCTTCTTATTCTTCTAATTCTTCTTCTTCCTATTTTTTTCTTCTTTTTGTTCTTCTTCTTCTTCTTCTTCTACTTTTCTTCTTCAACTTCTTCTTCTTCTTCGCTTACTTGTTCTTCTTCTTCTACTACATCTTCTCCTACTTCTTATTCTTTTTCTTCTTCTTCTTCTTCTTCTTCATTTACTTATTCTTCTTCTTCTTCTTCTTCTCCTACGTCTTGTTGTTGTTGTTCTTCTTCTTCTTCATTTTCTTCTTCTTCTCTTACTTCTTGTTGTTCTCCTTCTTCTTCTGCTTCTTCTTTCTCTTGTTCTTCTTCTACTTCTTCT
>JAIUJO010002029.1:77500-90000 GCA_023846275.1 Vanilla planifolia | reverse complement strand
GACTTTTTCTCTATCTTCTTCTTCTTATTCCTCTTCTTCTACTTCTTCTTATTTTTCTTCTCTTATTCTTATTCCTCTTCTTCATATAATGTTGCACTCATATCAACCAAAGAGGAAGCCATAAATCCAAGAATCTCAAAACTACAAAAAATATGAGAAGGCCTTCTTGTAGCACAAACGGATCTCCCACATGATGTTACTGATGTAATTTGGGATTCTTCACTCTGATACCAATTGATGTTCTTTGTGCTTAAGATAATCCCACAAGAGGGGAGGGTGAATTGTGGTAAATAAAATTTTCTTTCGATTTTCATTTTCAATTAAAACTTAAATCTTTTAAGCAAGAATAAGAAAAAATAGTACACAAAAGATATTTAAGATTGTTTGACTCAAAATCGAGCCTACATCCAACCCCAACCAGTGTTTGGGAAAAACCACTAAAGTCACCAAATTACCAAGGAGGTTTTTCATACAGTTCACCTCAAACCTACTTGGGATTTTACCAATGGCTAATCCGAAACCTACTTGAGTTTTTTCGGGCTCAACTCAAACCCCGTGCTTTTGCACAATTCTCGAGATGCCCTTACCCCAAAGAAAGAAATACAAAAAATTGGCGAAACTTAAGACAAATTTAAGAGAAATATGAGACACACATAATACCGAAAAGAGGGAGGAATAGAGATTGAAAATAGTTGAAGCAAAAACCTTTAATTTTGGGTTCCTTCTTACAGCTTTCACTTTGTGACTTTGGAAGCACTGTATGCACTTGGAATTGTTCGATATTGTGATTTGAAAGCCATGAAATCTTAGTAATTGTAACTTTTAGGTGTTCTTCATCATTCCTTATTTATAGAGCTTAATTTGAGCTCTGAATCTACTCTCAATGGCTCTAAAATGAACTAGCTGTTTGGTTAACGGACACAAAGTAGTCACCATTCGATTTGGAGCCTAAAATGGACGTTTCTGATTGAATCTCGAATTTATCGCTCAAGATCAATCCTGGCTGTTGGATCTAGGCGGCCTTGATCTGGGCCATTGGATCACATGTTGGTTGTCCTGCATGTACTAAAAAAATGTGTCCAAAAATCAATTAAAATAGAGACTTACTGCAGTGGTTCTGCATCCCCTTACAGATTTGGCTTGGGTTCGAATCTCCTGCTTTGTGTTTTACTGATATCATGCAGAAATTTATCTTAATTAATCTAAGCCGTCTGATTGCACCTATCCTTCTGCCTTCTTTAACAATTGAATGGGAGTTTAGTCCCGCATCGTCCAAATGTCTTTGCGATTACTCTCTATAATACGTTCGGTTCATATGTCTTTCGAGCCGTTTGGTGTTGGCTCACCCTTCCTCAACCAAGATTTCATTACTTGGTCCTGGTTGACTTGATTTCGTGCTTGTTCTGGTCAGCTTTCTCTGCACTCTGAGTTCACACTATGTTTCGCACTTGTTTCGTTCAGCAGCTGCGGGCTGATTTCTCACTTGTTCTGTTCCGCAGCTCTTCCTGCGGCCTTTGGGCTTCGCTAGTCCCTTTTGGGTCTATCAAACAATTTTTACTTTATTTTATTTTTTAAATCCTTAAGTCCTAGACTGACTAGCCGTCGGGTGGGTCGACCCACGCAACGCTACAGAGAGAATTCTCGAGACAAAATAGTTTTATAGTGTTTTGTGAGAATTTTTGTGCCAAAATTTTGAATATAAGTATACCAAAATAATTTGATATTATGATAGTCTTACAAATGTCCTAAATGACTATGAAAATAAATTCATTAAAAATAATTCCTAAATAATTTTAAAAAATCAAATATCGATGTCTATACTTTTGATCAATAATGCTTGGCCCAAAACTCAAAATTCAAAAATTATTAAACATATAACATTTTCAAATATTAATACTATTAGTGTGACACATCATCTCAAAATTTGGACATATCAAATTCAAGAAAAGTAAAGAGAAACTCAAGTATAAAAATTTTAATGCATGTCTACAATTTCCTTGAAGCTTGCCATTACTCTAAGAACCTTGAAGACCATTATTTTAGACAATTAAAGTTCATGGCTTGACTTAATTGAATATTAACAATTTCAATTAAAGCAAGCCTATATGAGATATAAACATTTATGTTTGACTCATCAAACACAAGGGTGTAATAATCTCCCCCTTTTGATGATGATAAGACATAAATGTTTTTAATACAAAAATTTGACAAAGAAAATAGAAACAAATTTTTAAGGAGAAAATTAAGAATTAACATGCTCCCCTATCTTGATGCTCCTTCTAACTCCTAACTATTCTCCCTCTTTGACACTATCAAAAGGGAGTGAACCCTAAGCAATGTCTAAAATTCCTAATTGTTCTCTCAATGTTTGAAATTGCTTGATGGAAAGGGTTTGGTAAAAATGTCAGCCAATTCAAGCTTAGTGGGAACATACTCTAATTCTACTATCCATTGGCTACTTGGTCTCTGATAAAGTGATATCTAACATCTATGTGCTTAGTCCTACAATGATGAAATTGATCCTTAGCTAATGTTAATGCACTAGTGTTGTCAATTCTAATAGGTATATATGTGACTTCTAAACCATAGTCTTGAAGTTGTTGTCTTAACCATAGTACTTGAGCAACACAACTTCCAACAGCAACATATTCGGCTTCAGTTGTTGATAAGGCTATACAATTTTGTTTTTTGCTTGACCATGAAACAAGACAATGTCCTATGAATTGACATGTTCCTGATGTGCTCTTCATATCTGCTCTAGATCCTCAAAAATCTGAATCTTTATAGCCAATGAGTTCACAAGAAAGGTCATTTCTAGGATACCATTATCCTAGAGTTATAATTCCCTTCAAATATTTGAAGATTGCTTTAACAAGTTTTAAGTGACTTTCTTTTGGGTTTGCTTGGAACCTAGCACATAATCCAACACTAAATAGAATGTTAGGCCTACTAACTGTAAGGTATAATAAAGATCTTATAAGTCCTCTATAAAGTTTTTGGTTTATGGTTTTCCCTTGTTCATTTAGGTCTAAGTGAATAAATTGGTTTATGGGAACTTTCCTAAGTTTCATATTTTCATAGCCATATTTTTTAAACATTTCTTTCAAATATTTTGTTTGAGAAAAAAATACCATCTTTTAGTTGTCTTGTTTGCAATCCTAAGAAAAAGTTTAGCTCACCCATCATGCTCATTTCAAATTCCTTAGTCATAAGATCTCCAAATTCTCTACATATTTCTTCTTTTGTACTACCAAAAATAATATCATCAACATAAATCTGAACAATTAATAAATAATCTCCTAATAACTTTAGAAATAATGTAGTATCCAATTTATCCTTTTTAAAGCCACTTTCTACTAGATAATTACTCAACCTATGGTACAATGCACGTGGAGCTTGCTTAAGACCATAAAGAGCTTTCTTAAGCTTGTAAACATAATTATCTTGTGAATGATCTTCAAAACTTGGGGATTGTTCTACAAACACATCCTCTTCTATTATTCCATTTAAGAAATCACTTTTTACATCCATTTGAAATAATCTAAAATTCTTATTACATGAATATGCTAGAAGTAATCTAATTGCTTCTAACCTAGCTACTAGTGCAAATGAATCCTCAAAATCAATACCTTTTGTTTGACTATATCTCTTAGCAACAAGTCTAGCCTTATTCCTAATTATTACACCATTTTCATCTAATTTATTTTTATAGACCCATCTAGTACCAATGACTTGTTGATCACTAGGTCTTGGTACTAACTCCCAAACTTGATTTCTTTCAAATTGGTCTAACTTTTCATTCATGGCTTGAACCCAATAATCATCCCCAAGGGCTTCTTCCATAGAACTGGGTTCAAAATATGACACAAAGGCACTATGATTTATATCTCTAATTGAGGCTCTAGTCCTCACTCCTTGGTTCACATCTCCTATGATAAAATCCTTTAGATGTGCGGTTGCAAATTTCCATCCTCTAGGTAAATTGCTTTCTTTTTCTTTTTCTACTTCTAAATTTTCTATTTTTTCATTCTTATTCAAATCTAATTTCCTTACTAATTTTATTTCAACTTCTAAATGCTTCTCACTAACTAGTTAAATAGTCTCATCAAACACAAAATATATTGTTTCATTTATCTTATCAGATTCTAGATTAAAGACTCTATATGCTTTTCTAATTAATGAATATCATAAGAAGATTCCTACACTTGCTTTCTCATCAAACTTTCCTAAATTTGCTCTCTCATTCTTAAGAATAGTGCACTTACAACAAAAAACATCAAAATAACTATGGTTTGGTTTTTTCTTTCGAAGCAATTCATAAAGGGTTTTCTTCAACTTTGGTCTCATTCCTCCGACATCTTCTTCTTCTTCATCTTCTTCTTCTTCTACTTTTTCTTCTTGATAATCGTCAACTTCTTCATCTTCTTCTTCTTCTTCATAATCATCATCATCATCTTCTTCTTCTCCTTCTTCTTCTTCTTCTTCTTCTTCTTTTTCTTATTCGTCTTCTTCTTCTTCTTCCACAACTACATCTTCTTCTTCTTTATCTTCTTCTTCACCTTTTCCATCTTCTCCCACTTCTTCTTCTTCTTAATCTTCTTCTTTTCTTCTTCTTCTTCTTCTTCTTCCTCATCTTCTTCTTCTTCCCCTTCTTCTTCTTCTTCTTCTTCTTATTCTTATTCTCCTTCTTCTTCCTCTACTTCTTCCTCTTCTTCTTGTTCTTCCTCCAATTCTTCTTCTTCTTTTCTTGTTCTTGTTCTTGTTCTTCTTCTTCTTGTTCTTCCACATAATCAACTTCTTCTTCTTCTTCCTCCTCTCCTTCCTACACTTCTTTTTCTTTTTCTACTTCTTTTTCTTCTTGTCCTTCTTCTTCTTATACTTCCTCTTCTTCTTCTTCTTCTTCATGTTCTTCTCTTCTTCTTCTTCCTCTTCTTTGTCTTTTTTTCTTTTTCTTCTTCTTCTTCATCTTCTTCTTTTCTTCTTCCACTTCTCGTTCATTTTATTCTTATTCTTCTTCTTCTTCTTCTTCTTTTTCCACTTCTTCTTCATCTACTTCAACTTCTACTTCTTCTTCTCATTCTTATTCATCATCTTCATCTTCTTCTTCCTCTTCTTCTTCTTCTTCTTCTTCTTCTTCTTCTTTATCTTCTCCTTCTTCTTCTTGTTCATAATCATATTCTTCTTCTTCATCTTCTTTTTCTTCTTCATCAACATCATCACCAAGTTCTTCTTTTCTTTTATTCTTCTTCTTCTTCTTCTTCTTCTTTTTCTTCTTCTTCTTTTACGTCTTATCCTTCTTCTTCTTCTTCTACTTCCTCTTGTTCTTCTTCTTCTTTTTCGTGTTCTTGTTGTTGTTCTTTTTCTTCTTCTTCTTCCACATAATCAACTTCTCCTTCTTCTTCTTCTTCCACATCTCCTTCCTATTCTTCTTCTTTTTCTATTTCTTCTTCTTTTTCTTCTTGCTCTTCTTCTTCTTCTTCTTTCTCTTCTTCTTCTTCTTCTTCTTCTTCATGTTCTTCTTCTTCTTCCACCTCTTCTTCTTAGCCTTCTTCTTCTTTTCTTCTTCTTCTTCTTCCTCTTTTTCTTCTTCCTCTTCTTCTTCAGCTTCTTCTTCTTCTTCTTCTTCTTCTTCATTTTTTTCGTATCCTTCTGTTCTTCTTCTTTTTTTACTACTTTATCTACTTCATCTTCTTCTTCTTTATCTTGTTCATATTCATCATCTTCATCTTCTTGTTGTTCTTCTTCTTCTTCTTCTTTGTCTTCCTCTTCTTTTTCTTTTTTCCTTCTCCTTCTTGTTCTTCTTCTTATTCTTCTTCTTCTTTTTCTCCATCTTTTTCTACTTCTTCTTCGACTTTGTCCTCACATTATTCATCTTATACCTCTGCTTATTCTTCTTCTTCAACTTCTTCTTCTGCTCTTACATCTTGTTCTTCTTCTTCTTCTTCTTCTCCCATCTTTTTCTACTTCTTCTTCCTCTTACATCTTCTTCTGCCTCTTCTTCTTCTTCTTCTCCTACTTCTTCTTCTTCTCCTTCATCTTCTTCTTCTTCACTTTCTTCTTCTGCTCTTACTTCTTGTTTTTCTCCTTCTTCTTCTTCTTCTTCTTCTTTTACTTCTTCTACTTCTTCTTTCTCTAACTTCTTCTTCTTCTTCTTCTTCTTCTTTTTCTTCCACCTCCTCTTCTTCTTCTTCTTGTTCTTCCACCTCATCCTCTTCTTCTTCTTCTTCCTTCTTCATCTTTTTTTTCTTCTTCTTCTTATTGTTCTTCTTTTTCCTCTTACTCTTCCTCTTCTTCCTCTTCTTCTTCTTCTTCTTCTTCTTCTTCTCCTACTTCTTGTTCTTGTTCTTCTTCTTCTTCTTCTTCTTCTTCTTCTTCTTTTCTTCATCTTTTTCTTCTTCTCCTACTTCTTCCTCTTCTACTTCTTCTTCTTCCTCTTATTTCTTCTTCTTCTTCATCATCATCATCAACTTCTTCTTCTTCTTCTTCTTCTACAACTTCTACTTCTTTTTCTTCTTCTTCTGATTTCTTCTTCTCCTTGTTCTTCTTCTTGTTGTTATTCCTCTTCTTCTTCTTCTTCTTCATCTTCTTCTTCTTCTTCTTCTTCTTCTTATTCTTATACTTATTATTCTTAATTTTCTTATTCTTCTTATTCTTCTTCTCCTTCTTCCTCTTCTTCTTCTTCTTCTACACTTTCTTCATCTTCTTTCTCTTCCTTTTCTTCTTCTTCTTCTTCTTCTTCTTCTTTTCTTTTACTTGTTCGTCATTTTTTCTTTCTCGTATTCTTCTTCTCTTACTCCTTTTTCTTCTTCTTCTTCTTCCGCTACTGCTACTACTTCTTCATCTTCTTCCTCTTACTTCTTCTTCCTCTTCTTCTTCTTCTTATTCTTCTTCCTCCTCCTCCTCCACTTATTATTATTATTATTATTAATATTATTATTATTATTCTTTTTGTTCTTCTTCTTCTACTTCTTCTTTTTCTTCTTCCTCTTCTTCATCAACTTCTTCTTCTTCATTTTTGTATTACTCTACTTCTTTTTCCACTTCTAAATCATCATCTACTTGATTTTCTTCTTCTCTTTTTTCTTCATCATTTTCTTTATCATCTTCTTGTTCTTCTTCCTCTTCTTCTACTTCTTCTTCTTATTCTTCCTCTTCTTCTTCTTGTTCTTCTTCTACGTCTTCTTCTTTTTCTTATCCTTGTTCTTCTTCTTCTTCATCGCCTTCTTCTTGTTCTTCACCTTCTTCTACGTCCCCAACTTTTTCTTCTTCCTCTTCTTATTCTTCTGCTTCTTCTCTCTCATCTTCTTCTTTTCGTCTTCTACTTCTTCTTCTTCCTCTTCTTCCTCTTACTTCTTCTTCTTCTTCATCTTCTTCCTCTTCTTCTAGTTTTTCATTCTGTTATTCTACTTTTTTTCTTGTTCTTGTTCTTGTTCTTATTCTTCTTCTTTCTTCTTGTTCTTCTTCTCCATGGTCATCTTCTTCTTCTTCTTCCTCTCTTCTACTTTTTCTTCTTCTTCTTCTTCTTCTTCTTCCTCTTTTCAACTACTTCTACTTCTTGTTCTTCAAAATCTTATCTTCATCCTGGTTCTTCTACTTCCTCTTCCACTTCTCCTTCTTTTTCTTCTTCTTCTCCTTCTCCTTTTTCTTCTACTTTTCCTTCTTCTTTGTCTTCATATTATTATTCTTATTCTTCTTCTTTCTTCTTCAACTTCTTCTCCTTCTTTCACATCTTCTTTTGGTACTTCTTCTCCTTCTTCTCCTTCTTCTTCTAATTCTTCTTCTTCTTCTTCTTCTTCTTCTTCCCCTATGTCTTCTTCTTCTTCTTCTTCTACTTCTGCTTCTTCTTCACTTTTTTCTTCTTCTCTTACTTCTTGTTCTTCTTCTTCTTCTTCTTTTTCTTCTTCTTCTTCTTCTACTTCTACTTCTTCTTCCTCTTACTTCTTCATTCAATTCTTCTCTTCTACTACTTCTTCTTCTTCTTCTCCTCCTCCTCCTCCACCTCCTCCTTCTCCTCCTTCATCTTCTTCTTCCTCTCCTCCTGCTCTTATTATTCTTCTTCTTCCTCCTCCTCCAACTCTTCTTCTTCTTCTTCTTCTTCTTCATCCTTCTTCTTCTTCTTCTTCTTGGTCTTCTTCTTCCTCATCTTCTTCCTCCTCCTTTTACTTCTACTTCTTCTACTTCTTCTTCACTTCTTCTTCTTTCTTCTTCTACTCTTTTTTCTTCTTCCTCTAACATCTTCTTCTCCTTCTTCTTCTTCTTCTTCTTCCATTGGTTCTTCTTCTTCACTTCTTTTTGTTTCTTCTTCTTCTTCCTTATTGTCTTCTTCTTTTTTCTCTTCCTCCTCTCTTTCTCCTTCTTCTTGTTCTTCTTCTTCTTTTTCTTCTTCTACTTCTTTTTCCTTTTTCTTCCTCATCATCATCAAGTTCTTTTTCTACTTCTTTTCTTCCTCTTCTTTTTCTTTTACTTCTCCTTCTTCTTCTTCTTCTTCTTCTTCCACTTCTTCTTCTTGTTCTTTTTCTTCTTCTTCTTCTTCTTCTTCTTCTTCTTCTCCTTCTCCTTCTTCTTATTCTTCTTGTTGTTCTTCTTCTTCTACTTGTTCTTCTTCTTCTTCCTCTTCCACTACTTCTACTTCTTCTTATTCTTCTTCTTCTTCTTTCTTCTTCACCTTCTTCTTCTTTTCTTACTTCTTCTTATTCTTCTTCTACTACATCTTATTCTTCCTCTTACTTCTTCTACTTCTTCTTCCTCTTCTTCCTGCTCCTCCTGTTCTACTTCTTCTTCATATTATTATTCTTGTCGATATTTTCTTCTTTTTCTAATTCTTCCTCTTTTTCTTCTTCTTCTTCATCTTCTTCTGCTTCTTCTTCTTCTTCTTCTTCTTCCTCTTTTCTTCTTCTTCTTCACTCTCTTCTTCTTCTATTTCTTCTTCTTCTTCTACTTCTTCTTCTTCTCCTTCTTTTTCTTCTTCTTCTTCATTGACTACTTCTTCTTCTTGCTCTTATTTCTTCTTTTCTTATTCATCATCATCTTCTCCTAATACTTCTTCCTCTTCTTCTTACTTCTCTTCTTCTTCTCATCATCATTTTTTCCCTCTACTTCCTCTTCAACTTCTTCTTCTCTACTTCTTCTTCTTCTTCTTCTTCTTCTTCTTCTTCATCTTCTTCTTCTTCTTCTTCTTCTTCTTCTTCTTCATTTCTTCTTCTTCTTCTCCTTCTTCATCATCTTCTTCTTTTTCTTCTTCTTCTTTTCCTTCTTCTTGTTCTTCCTCTTACTTCTTCTTCTTCTTTTTCTTCTTCTTCTTCTACTTCATCATCATCATCTTCTACTTCTTCTTCTTCTTCTTCTTCTTCATCTTCTACTTCTTCTTGTTCTTTTTTTTGTTCTTCCCTTCATCTTCTTCTCTTACTTATTGTTTTTCCTCTTCTTCTTCTTCTTCTTCTTAATTTTTTTCTTCTTCCTCATCGTCTTCTTCCTCATCGTCTTCTTCCTCTTCGTCTTCTTCCTCATTGTCTTCTTCCTCTTCTACTTCTTCTTCTTCTTCTTCTTATTCTTATTCTTCTTCCTCTTATCCCTCCTCTTCTTCATCCTCTCCTTCTTCTACATCTTCATCTTATCATTATTATTGTTATACTAATTATTACTATTATTCTTCCTCTCTTAATTCTTCTTTCTCTTCTTGTTCTTGTTCTTGTTCTTCTTCTTCTTCTTTTGCTCTTATTCAAGCTCTTCCTCTTCATCTTATTCTTCTTCTTCTACTACTTCTTCTTCTTCTTCATCTTCTTCCTCTTCTTCTTCTACTTCTTCTTCCTCATCATCATCATCATCTTCTTCGTCTTCTTCATCTACTTCTTCTTATTCTTCTCTTCTTCTTCTTCCCCTTCTTGTTCTTCTTCTTCTTCCACTTCTTCTTGTCCCTCTTCTTCTTCGTTTTCTCTTCTTCATGCTCTTCTTCTTCTTCTCTTACTTCTTCTTCTCTTATTCTTCTCTTTCTTTATCTTCTTCTTCTTTTCCTTCTTCTTCAACTTCTTCTTGATATTATTCTTCTTCTTCTTCTTTCTGCTCCTCCTCTTCTTCATCATCATAATCATCTTCTTCTTCTTCTTCTTCTTCCTCAACATCTTCTTCTTCCTCTTCTTCTTCTTCTTCCTCCTCCTCTTCTTCTTCACCTTCCTTTCTTCTTCTTCCTCTCCTTCTTCAACATCTCCATCTTCTCATCTTCTTATTATTCTTCTTATTATTTTTCTTCTTTTTCGTCTTCCTCTTCTACTTCTTCTTTTACTTCTTCATCTTCTACTACTATTACTTCTCTTAATTCTTCTTGTTCTGCTTCTTCTTTTTCTTCTTTCTTCTTCCTCCTCCTCCTCCTCCCGGTCTTCTTCTTTCTTTTTCTTCTTCTTCCTCGTCTTCTTCTTCTTCAAACTTTTCTTCTTCTTCTTCTAGTACTTCTTCTTATCCTTCTTCTTCTTCTTCTTCTTCTAGTTCTTCTTTTCCATCTTCGTCCTCTTCCCCTCTTCCTCTTCTGCTTCTTCTGCTTCTTCTTCTTCTTCTTCTACCTCTTCTTCTTCTTCTTTTTCTTCTTCTTCTTCATATTGTTCTTCTTCTTCTTCTTCTTCTTCTAATTCTTCTACTTCTTCATTTTTTTTTCTTCATCTTCTTCTTCAGCTTCTTCTCCTTCTTCTTCGTTTTTACCTTTTCCTTATTCTTCTTCTACTTCTTCTTCTTGTTTTTCTTCTTCTTCTTCTTCTTTTTCCTCTTCTACTGATTCATCTACTTCTGCTTCTTCTTCTTATTCTTCATCATCATGTTCTTCTTCTTCTTCTTTTCTTCTTCATAATCGTCATTTTCTTCTTCTTTTCCATCATAATCGTCATCATCTTCTTCTACATCATCTTCTACTTATTCTTCTTGTTCTTGTTCTTCTTCTTCATATTCTATTTCTTCTTCTTCTCCTTCCTTTTTGCCTTCTTCTTCTTCTCCCACTTCTTTCTCGTGTAGATCTTCTTCTTCTTCTTCTTCGTCATCTTCTTCTTCTTCTTCTTCTTCTCCATCTTCATCTTCTTCTTCTTTTTCTCCTTCTTCTTCTTCTTCTTCTTCTTTATCTTCTTCTTCCTCATCTTCCTCTTCTTCTTCTTCTTCTTCTTATTCTTCTACTATTACTTCTTCTTCTTCTTCTACTACTTCTACTACTACTACTACTACTACTACTACTACTTCTTCCTCTTACTTCTTCTTCTTCTTTGTTTTCCTCTTCTTCTTCATCTTCTCTTACTACTTCTACTGTGTCTTGTTCTTCTTCTGCTTCATCATCTTCTTCTTCTTCTTCTTCCAGCTCCTCTTCCTCTTCCACTTCTTCTCCTTCTTCTCCTTCCTCACCTTCTTCTTCCTCTTGTCCCTCTTCATTTTCTTCTTCCTCTTCTTCCTCTTCTTCCTCTTCTTCTTCTTCTTCCTCCACTTTCTCCCCCTCCTCTTCTTCTTCTTCTTCTTCTCTAACTTGTTCTTCTTCCAATTCGTATTCTTCTTCAACTTCTTTTACTTCTTCTTTTCCTCTTCTTATTCTTCTTTTTCTTCTTCTTCTACTTCTTCTTCTTCTCCTCCTTCTTCGTCTACTTCTTCTTCCCCTCCCTCTTCTTCTTCTTCTTATCCTTCTTCTTCTTCTTCTTCTTCTTCTTCTCCTTCTTCATCTTTTTCTTCTTATTCTTCTTCTTCTTCTTCCTCAACATCTTCTTCTTTTTCTTCTTCTTCTTCTTCTTCTTGTTCTGCTTTTTCTTCTTTTTCGTCTTCTTCTTCCTCACCTTCTTTTGCTTCTCTTTCAACTTCTTCTGCTTCTTCTTCTTCTTCTTCTTCTTCTTCATTTTGTTCTTCTTCTTCATCTACTAGTTCTTCTTCTTCCTCTTACTTCTTCTTCTTCTTCTTCCACTTCCTCTTCTTCTTCTTCTTCTTCTTCTTTTTCTTCTTCTTCATCCTCTTACTTCTTCTTCTTCTTCTTCATCATCATCTTCTTCTTCTCTTCTTCTTTTTGCTCATCTACTTTTTCTTCTTCTTCTTTGTTTTCTTCTGTTTCTTCTTTTTCTTCTTCTTCTTCTTCTTCTTCTTACTTCTTCATCATCCTCTTCTTCTTCTTCTTCTTCTCCATCATCATCATCTGCATCTTCATCTTCATCTTCTTCTTCTTCTTCTTTTTCTTTTCCTTCTTCCTCTTCATCTTCTATTACTACTTCTTTTGTTTCTTCTTCTTCTCTTTCTTCTTCTTCATCATCATCTTCTTCTTTCTCTTCCTCTTCCTCTTCGTCTCCTTCTTCTTCTTCTTCCTCTTGTTTCTCTTCATCTTCTTCTTCCTCTTCATCTTCTTCTTCTTCTTCTTCTTCTTCTTCTTCTTCCTCCACTTTTGCCGTCTCCTCCTCCTTTTCGTCTTCTTCTTCTTCTTTGACTTCTATGTTTTTTCCACTTCTTTTTCTTCTTCCACTTCTTCTTCTTCCTCTTTTTCTTCTTCTTATTAGGCT